>WSUI01000323.1:0-34129 GCA_019633595.1 Tulasnella sp. UAMH 9824
GAGGAGTCAGATACTTATGCCAACGACAGGAAAGGGAGGAGCTTCATGCCATGATCGGCGCTCCTCCTCGACTTGACTGCCCCCCCCTTCTTCGTTTACTCCTCCCCCCCGCCACTCGGACTAGGCTTTCTTCGTTGCTTTTTGACTTATGGTTTCTATTCTTTGACCTGCGGTCTACCTTGTGTTCTTATCGGAATCCATTGGATTCATTATCTTCGGTTGTATCTCCCTGGTCTCCCTCAATTCGAATTGGTTGGGCATTCACGTTTTTAAGAAGTACTCCTTTCACAAAAAATAGACAAGTGTTTATCCTTTACCCTCATTGGTGAATGCGCTCCGTCACTTTTTCCTAATAAGGCATAGTCGTCGTACCACTGCATATCAAGCCCGCCCTTCTCAGAGTTTGCAAAGACACTCCGTGAGACCCGGAACTCCTATACACAGAACATCGTTGAAGTCTCCTCGGCTGCCCGAGAGACCATGCGTGAAATTTTGGTCATTCGTCGAAGCTCGTTATTGGCGTCGATGTCGAGATTTGCATTACCCTCCCAGCAATAGAATATTTAGCCCCCCTCTCCGTCGATGGCCGAGGATCTTCGGATTCTTTTACTTCTTGGCTACCAATATGACGAAGAGTCGTACGAATCTAGCGCAAGTACACACGGGTGAACCTTGGAAATACCCACACGACATGGTTGTTTAATACAAAAATAAGTGCAGACTCTCGGGGACCCTTGCACCGCCTCTACTCGTAAGCCACTCGGCTCAGCGCATTCAAATTCGGAGCCGGGGCAGGTCGTTCACGAGCGAAGAAGGTTGAGCCTTGTTCACCTTCTTCTCTTTCCCCACTTCAGACATTTCGGAAAACTGGGGGATGCGCGTGCTGATCGTTCGTCCTTCTATCCCGCATTTGAGTTATCCGGCGGCGTCCGATGACCCGTTTGGTGTTACGGAGGAGGTTTGCGGGGACTCCCGGCGAACTCACGATTGGGAGTTACCTATACTGAGCTAGTATGTGAAGTTGCAAGGGCCATCGGTTCCACCCATATGCAGGTGAGAGCGTCGGCTTGCGTATCCCCCCTTGGACCTTGCTCTAGGTACCCGGATAGTTCAACTTCAACCTTCCATCCCGCACTCCAGCACGAGGCGTCAACGCTCGTCGGTTTCCCGTATTTCTATTCCAATTCTATTGCTTGGGCCCTCGACGCCTGTGAACATGCAAAAGCTTGGCTCCAATTGCGATAGTTGTGGGAAAGAAGAAGCGGTCGACGCAGGTCATCGCCTCCAGAAGCCCAAAGTCGCGATATCTTCGGGAAGAGGAGAACCAAAAAAAAAAAAACTTTGCCTGGCGACGTCAAAAAAGTCTAGAGTTGCATTCAATGCAACGGTAGTCGGAAGGGTGTGTAACGACACTCAAAGAGCGTGACGTGTAACGCAGAGAGAGGTGTGCCTCGAAAAGCTCTTCTCCATCATGAAGTGGAGGAGCCGAAGGGCTCTGTGCAGATTGAGGGCGGGGACAGCTAGCGGATCGTGCACCGCGGCGTGATGGCCAATATTGATGGATGATCGACAGGGAAGGATGTGATCGACACGCGAGGGAAGCCGACGGCAAAGTCTCTCAAGCCACACTTCCTGCACGCTAAGCCTCAAATCCCCACCCACACCTCAACGTCGAGGCCGGGAAAGCGTCCAAGTCAGTCCTTTTTTCCCAGTTCAAAGACAGAAGAATGGGAGAGACGCCAACTGGAGAAAAGGGGAGGGTCTCCCCGCGGGAAACCGTCTCCCAACAAAATCGGTGGATAAAGGGACCGGCGTCGCGGTGTTCGGTGGTCCACCTCGCTCCTCTGTCCCTCGAGGTCTATCCGAAGCACCGACGCTTCTACGGATGGTCAGGAGCGTTCGTGAGACGTCGGGTGCGCGTCCCTGCTCGGGTGACGTCGAACCTAGAGGGAAAGCAAGACAGCTTCCTATCTTGTACTCTTGTTGCAGGTCCCGATCGATGATGAGGTCCACTTCGGGGAAATACAGGCTCGTTATACGTTGTCAGCGACACGCGTTGATTATTTTTTCTCTTAAAAAATTGCAATTTCAGAGTTCTTTACAACGATTCGCAGGCAAGAGGGAAAAGGGCAACAAGGAAGCTAGGAGAACGTAAGATTGGCGTGGAAGACCAACGCTTTTGGAGACCACCCCCAATGTCATGCGCAGCTCGGAATGGTGAGCCGGTCTGGAGCAAGGGAGTGTTCACACGCGAGCGAAAACGGACTGACGGATGGCAACCAAAGAAAGGTTAGTTAGTACCCTCACCCCCCGAGACAAACAAGTCTGTACAACGAGGTGCAGTTTCAGGCATACCTCGAGGCCAAATCCAGTTGTCACATCTACCTCATTCAGCCTTTCCCGCTTCAGCCTTCTTAGCGTTTGACTTATCCGAGTGCCCCAACGAAACTCCAGGTTGAAGTTTGTCCCGAATCTTCTGTTTCTATTTGCAGACAATCCCGTGAATGTTCAAGTGTGGGGATTCGAGAGCGCCACAAACGCCATGAAAAAAGAAGGTCGGTAACGAGGTGCAGCATCCGCAGCGAAAGTGAAACGGGAGAGACGAGAAAGGGATCATAACGAGAATCACGTTGTAGGGAAGCTTTGGTTAACAAGTTTGATCCGCCGGGAACGATGCAAAACGGCGAACTCACGAGGACTTTCAGTTCAGGGAATCCTCCTTCCGTCTTCCTGTCCCATAGAAGCTCATTCACAAGCACGGAGTCTCCGCCTGGGATAATATTATTATCATTCGTCTTGGGTTCGGCCTTAGCTGACCCAGATGGGGCATCCGTGGTCTCCTGAGTGGATGACGGATTCGACGAAGGTGGCGACCAACGAAGCCAAACTCGAAACCTTCCGCCAGTCTCTGGAGAGTTCAACGGAAGAAGGGTTATACCGCGAAGAGTCGGAGGAGGGAACGTCAGAAAGAGTTCTGTTTGCACCCATGTGGCTCGATGCAGCCTGTCAAAGTCAGGCGATTGGACGCAGGGTGAGAGATGGATCAATGAACAGCAGAAGCTCAGAAATTACCATCGACACTTAGAAATCGTCAGCACTCATCTCTGCTCGTGAAAGGCTTGTGAAATTGGGGCTCACTCTGTCACAGAACTCGATAGTGATGCTCGGCACGCCGGCAAAAGGAGGCGGGATAAAAGTCAAGGGATTCATCACGTCCTCGACGGCCGCTACGGAAGTGCTTTCTTCGGTCTTTTGGACTATGCTTTGTCCTGAAGGGACATCACATTGACCTGTGGTGCAATCCATGATTTGGGTATGTACGGTGGGGTGGTGGTGGAGGGTGATGGACCTCGCACAATATTTGGTCATCATGGCGTCTCTATGGTACGCTAAATGTATATCAAAATATTCTAACGGCGGTCTACCCGACTAGTATACATTGGATATTTCAAGATTAATTCTTTCCTCCCAGGCAGTCCTTCTCATAAGCCTTGTAAGCAGGTCGCTCTAAAGACTTGAGTGCTACAGACTTATCAGTTTCAATATCTTGGATCAGCGCCTCTAATCAAACGAGTATATCAAATCAAATCAGCCGGGTAGTTAACTGCGATCCAGTGGCCATTCTGACATACCTCTCGAGGTGTAGTCGAGCTCCGGTCGAATGTATCCTAGGACAACGACCGAGAGCTTCTGACCGTAAAAGTCGGACTTGAAGTCACGCATGATATGGACCTCCTAGAAACATGAGAGATTTCAATGCTTGAACGTTGACATGAGGGGATAGAAAGACGCGTACCGCAGTCATTTTCTCATTCTTATAGAACGGGTTCCATCCAAGACTCATTACCATCGGGTACGTCTCCAAGTCCTCTCCCTGGCAATCGCCCATTTTACCACTCTCTTCAATGACTGGGTGCACTCGGGCGTAGCCGTAGTATATCCCAGTGGTTGTCACGGCAGCCATGGACTCTAACGCCTCATCTGGCAAGTTGGCTGTGGAATGTTCTCGTGAGTCAGCATCCTTGCAGGATCGTACCTTTCTCTTGGAAAGCGCAGCGTACCGGTGGGGCAACCTAAATCTTTCCCTCCCCTTCCAAATCCCTTCTGGACAGCACCGGACATGTAGATGGGGAATGGGGGCTCAGGAGACTCTGGTCCCACGATTTCCGGTCGGGCCTTGCGAAAGCTTTCGGTTCGCAAGGGAGCTGGAGGTGGTTCTGTCTGGTTTAATGCTGGCTCAGAGGATACAGTCATGGCTGATTGATTGTGATGCTAATACGGAAAGTGAAAAAAAGGAGAGGTGGACGGGCGATGGTGGGTGGGGACGAACAAATCCCAGAAGGCGTCGATATCGGTCTCACACGCCGGCATCACGATGCTACGGGCTGACGCAGCCTCGTGCCGTCATGCACCGCATGTCATACAGAGGGTAAAAATATATGGATGAAGAACTTTGTTAGCTTAGATTTCTAATTTAGAAAGCCACTCCTCTCCGTAGTCGCATAGCATAGAGGAATCCCGCCAGGAAGCCGCCCAGGTGTCCAGCTCCGTCCACCCTCCGGTGAGGGTTATTGAGGGATCCATATAGATCGTACTAAGGTGACAAAAAATAAAGTATTAGAATTGTTCAACGCGTTGGCTCATGTTATATCCTCACCAATGCTAGACCACCAACGCAAACCCAGGCTGGCATTGGGACGATCATGAAGACTACAATGGACGGAGAGTTTGCAGTTAGTTAAGTTCCCTACCGCGTTAAGTGAGGCCAACGCACGAAGGAAAGTGCTCCGGGGGAACATCGTCGCATAGAAGGCAAGTACGGCTGAGATGGCACCTGTTCAAAGCAGCAGGCGCTTGGTGAGAGACCTATGGAAAGACTCCTCGAAATGACATACCACTAGCTCCATGAGATCCAGTGTTTCTTCCTGAAAGTATGATATATCCCGAGCTGATGAAACTGCTGACCAAGCCACCGCCGAGGTACAGTGCTAAGAAGCTGACGGTCCCGAGTCGGCATTAGCATTAGCAGTGCAAGCAATATGTATTCGAACTTACCTTGAGTTTCCAAGCATACCAAGGACAGGTTTACCCATGAACCAGAAGGTTAAGAGGTTCATGAAGATGTGTCCCGCATCCTCATGAGAGAAGCATGAAGTCAGAAGAGTCCAACTGAAACGCCCTCGGACGGTAAGATTCAAAAGACAGCACGCAGATAACAAGCGTGCTTACACTCTTCCTTGGAGCAAGTTCCGCGTGCTCGTCGTAAAGTTGTCAAGCATCCAGCGGTAGAGTGATGGGTCTCGGAACTTTTTCTAAGAACAGGAGCTCTCCACGTTCAATCGCACACTCAACTGGGGATGAGGCGAGGAAGGCTCACCCAAGACTCTGAGGCATACCACCTGTCCCATCAACGAGCCCCAGCGTCAGTTCTAGCCAATAAGGGGGAAATACAACTCGAGGATGATCAATACTCACCACAAAGCGAACACGGCTCCATTAATCCCCATGATCCCATAGAAGACCATGTCGGGAGGAATACCGTTTATCCTTCTTCTAAAATTGTTGAAGAACCCATTTCCTCGTCCGCCGGAGTAATATCCTCCACCTCCTCGGGAACCTCCACCGTAGTAAGAACTCCTCATTTGGGCGAGAGTGTTGCGAGTGAACTGGAGAATCGAAGAAGATGGAGTTTGAAGGGAAGTCGGAGGTACAGTTGATGCAGTTGTTGGTGCCATGGCAGTAAAGAATGCCTTGCCATTAGCTAGTTGTCGGGGTAGGTTGCGTGAAGGGGGTTGAATCGTTCTTGATGCATTCAGGGAAGCCGTAAAACCACTAAAGGCTCGGCGTGTCGAAAGTGTCCCATAGTGTTGTGGATTCAATATTCGGGTGCTGGCTACCCGAAACATGGTACTGAAGATGTTGGTGGTTGAGGATTTCAAAGTGGCTGACGAAGGCGGGTGCCGAAATGTTGTTTGGTCTTGCTTGGCTGGTTGGGATGCTGCACCCTCATTGGCCTTTCTAATTTCTCGAGCTGGTGACACCGACACCACATGTACAGAACGCTCAAAGGTAAGAGAACAAAATATTTTCTGGCAGAGGTACATCGTACATTAGAGATCACGAAGACAAATCCTCCCACCACTCCATTAGATCTTCTATTTGCACCGTGACGCAACGATCGACTTGCCGTGTTCCTAAGGTAGCAATAGACAGCCATTAGACACTGCAGTATCACAGACAGTGGGTGCTACCTTACCTGCCACTCCTGCTTACTAATCCACAACTGATGGAAGGTTCCCAAACTACCCAGTATGCTCCCACCAATCCAAGCGCTGTACCTTCGCTCGAGCATGTTCCCTGGAACGTGGAGACGGACTTTTTGCTAAAGGTTTAGAATTGTCAGCTTTCGGCGAGGATGGAAGGGAAAAGAAAGGAAGCTTGCTCACCCCACCGGCCAATTTTTGCAACTCGTACCCAATCCTATCGCCCATACCGGGCAAACACGCTCCTCCACCGGTAAGCACGACATTATTAAACAACGCCGGTCGTAGATCCGGTTCAGTCGCTCTCAATGCAGTGGTTAGCAGCTCAGGCAGAGTCGCGGGGTGCTGGGTCTGAGTTTGAGTTGGCGGGAGGTGGTGGGTCGTGAAGAAGATGTCTCCAGGGACGAATCGCTCTCCACCGAAGCTGGAGTTGAATCCTGTGGGGAATTCATACGTTTTTCGTGCCCATGAACGAGCATGTCTGATTCGGGTGGAGGAGTCAGAGATGTGTCCCGAGGTAAAGCAATGAAGAGGGAAGACGTAAACGTACTCTTCTGAATATTCTCGTGGAAGAACAGCGCCACAGGCCATCATCCATTCTTCGACTTCACGCTGTACTGCCCAGTTTCGCCATGACGGGGTAGTGGTAGCGATCCGGTCTTCTCTGAGGACACAACGGGGTGGTTGATTAGGCTCGACGATCTATTTAGAAGCAGAGAGTCGGTCAGCAGGTGAAGGGGAGACGAATAGAGGGAGTAGGACCAAACCTGTTTTTTATCTATAAGTTGATACGGTAATAAATCTATTGATGGACGGGTCTGGTCTCCGTGAGCCAAAATAGAGTGGGCGCTGTTTTGGACAAGAGCAGGGATGCTGGAGTGGGCAATGCCTTCGAAGGAAGGAACTGGGTGGTCAGCAGTTGCTCATACTGCAGATGGCACGACTCGCCACACACCTTTTCGAAGGACGAAGCCATCAACCACCGGGGTGACGTTGGCTTGGGATTTTCCAATGTCTATTATGAGTGCCGTTCCTTTCCCAGACGCGAATCTATAAGAGTTTAAGGTTTTGAGCACGCCAGGCAAGCCAGATCGAGCTCGGTGAATGTAGCTGGCATAACTTACGCGCTCAGGACAGAGTTATTGGCAATGTAAAAGGCGGGGACTTGGAACTCCTCAAACATGATTTCAGCCATACGCTCCCTATTGGATGCAGTGTTCCATGCTGGCTCCGTGACTAGGACGGGGTGATCTTGCGGGTTGACTTCCAAGCCCTTGGTAAACGCGTGCTCGATGATGTCTTTTGTTGGACTCCAGTCATAGACTGGTGCAAAGGCAGCATCAGAAATTTAGACCATGATGGCTATAAAGCTGCATTGACGCCATACGCACTCAGTCCATCGGCCATGGGGTTCCCGACTTCCATGCCAGCTCTCCATCGTCCAACGCCATTTTCGCCGACATAGAGGTCACGAGAGGTTGTCTCGACTTCCATTCCGCTAGGGTCAACGGTCTTGACGGTTCTCGGCATGTATCCATACGACGTTGGAAGGATGCACCTGGGCGTCTCCTCCCCGGCGTAACCGAATCTTGTGCTCGATGTTCCAACATCCAAGACAACCGCTGAAATTTCGTCTGCAACGATAGAAGGTCAGAAGAAAGTGTGGGTATACTAGACTAGCAGCGGCATCAGCTAACCTCCTCCGTAAATCATATTACAGTTCTTGTCACCCTGGACTGATAAGTGAAGGCTTGTGGCGGGCGAAGTGCAGTCCAGACTCGAAACAAGGAACGGCGACAAACATTACATGAACGTTTGTTCGGCGCTTGCCGCGCATGTTGCTAAAGAACGATACAAAGGATGTTTCTATCTAGGTAACTAACTCGGAGACTCTAGACTGCAGAGTTTATTATAACCGAGTCTCGATCATTCTGGGCTGGGTGATGTGTCGTATTCCAATGTGTACGGCTGGAACGCATCTGCCATCGTACACCCAGTTGCCACTACTCAAGCCATATATAGTGAGGAGCGTTGTTTCTATGGCGAACGTGAATGTGGGTGGCGGTGAAAAAGCGTGGTGTTCTCGTTGCTACCGTGCGCTTGGTAGCGATGGGAAAAACGGGCTACGGCCATTCCATAGACGCTCCACCGTCAAAGTCCGTTTCAGACTAGACTGACACGTTCCTCTCTCCCTCTTGTTTCCTTCCACCACCACCCCCTTCCTCCCCTCTCTCTGTTCCTCTTGTTTCTCTGGTCTCCTCTGGTTGTTTCCCTCAAATTCCTCAAATCGATTCCAAACCTCTCTCAAATCAAAAACTCCTCTCTCCTCTCTGTAGTTCTCTCTTCTCGCCAAAAACTCCCCTTCTCCACCCACATACCCCCTCCCCCAGATCCAAAGTTGCCTCTTCTTTTAGTCTCCAAAGCCTCTCCAGTCGAAGAAAACATACTCGCATAATCTTTTTAGCTACACTTTCATGTCAGTCCTTTTCAACCCACGCGCTCGGGGAAACCATGCAAACTGACAGTCCCTGCACCAGATCCCACCTATCAGTACCTCACCAACAAATCCTCGCCTCTCGCTCTCTTACTCTCTCTGCCCTTTCGCCTTAGCCATTCGTATTCCCTCGTCGTCCACCAACTAAGCTATGGATCGCGCTCAATTCCTTCAAGGCCTTCGCACTGGCGGACCCCGCTCAGCCTCCTTCGGCAATCCTCCCCTCACCGCTAACCCGGCCCAAACTCGCTTCGCCTCGAACTCCTTCCAGCCGGGCTTCATGGACGAGCCCGCTCAGCTTGTTGACCGATTTGGAAATATCAGCTTGAACGGAGCTGGCGGTGCACCCATGACTGCCAACCCGGAGTTGATGGCCGCTGCTCTCCAGCAACAGCAGCAGCAGCAACTCGCCCTGCTTCAAGCCCAGGCGCAAGTCGCCGCTATGATCGCTCAACAGGGTGGTGGACCGGTTGCTGCCGCCGAAGCCCAAGCCATGCAGGTGCAGATTCAGATGGAGTTGATGAGGATGCAAGTATGTAAACAGTGACATGTCGATCATCATCGTTACTGATCGGGACTGCGCTTCTCCCGCGTGTAGGCTCTCCAGCAACAGCAGGACTTCCGGAACCAACTTCTTCTCCAGCAGCAACAAATGCAACAGCAGCAACTTCGTCAGGCACCCTCCACTGCTGGCCCCTTCCAGTCGTCGTTCCCCGATGCCGCCGCTGCGCAGACTCGCACCGCCGCTGCAGCTCAGCTCCGCGCTCGCGCTGCTGGCCGCGAGGCGACTCTGCGCGCTTCAGCATCCGACGAACAGGTCGCCCCTCCTATGACTGCGGGTGTCAACGGAAAGTTCGGTGTCGGCGTCGCTCCCAACAACAGGGCCGTTTCCAGCCCCCTCAACCCTAATGCCGCTGCCTTCGTTGGGCGCTTCAACCCCGATTTGTCTGCTGCCATCGCTGCTGCTTCCAGCCGCCCCTCGGTCAGCGAGGCCGGTACTCCTGCTACTCCAACCTACGGTGCGACGACTGTCATTAGTGGTGGTACTTCCCTTGGTTCTCCCGGTGGGAACTTGACCCCTTCCAACTCATACAACGGTCTTTCCGGCTACAACAACAATGGCGCTGCGACTGGTCCCACCAAGTCCGACGCGGCATCCTCCTGGAGGCGTGGTTCGACTTCGAGCACTCCCGTTCAAGCTACGCCTCCCAATGGTTTCCCGAAGGCTCCGTCCCCACCCGCTAGGCAGAGGAGCTCGTCCCCTCCCGGATCCGGTTCTAGCACACCACCCAACCTCAGCCTCTCCACTTCTAGCGTCAGCCTCAACAGCGACTTCGGCGGAAGGAACTCGGCCATTTCTCCTCTCAAGATCCGACCTTCTCCCTTGAGGTTCACCAGCCCTCCCCCCGCTGACGGAATCGCTGCGTTCGGCAATGCCACGTTCACTGGTGTCCGCTCAGGAAGTCCTTCCAACTCCAACGACGGCATCTCGCTCAACGATGACGCCGCCAGTTCAATTAAGAGCTCCCCCACTAGCTCCACTCCACCGAGCTCGGCTGGGTCTGCTGTCGCGGTTCCCGCTTCCGCTTTGACCAAGGAACGCGAGGAAGCCGCGAAGAAGTTGTACGAAGGACTCGGTTTGGGCCGTCCCGCGCCATTCCCTGCCACCAACCTCGTTCCCTCGCAGGCGATCCCCAATCAGAAGGTTGAGCCCATCCGTCAACCATTGGGACCGCCGTGCAGCGTCGATGAATTGGGACCCATGAACTTTGCGTCGCGGATGAGGAAGAGGGCTCTTGGTGGGCTTATGGATGCTCGTGAGCGAAGGGAGGCTGCCGCTGCTTTAAACGTTGAGGTCGGTGCCTAAGAGAGGTGGTTTTTGGTGAGTCGATACTGGTCGAGAACGTATCTGCCCTTGCTCATCTCGCTCTCCCTCTTTCAGGCGAACAAATTTCTTCTCATCATTCTTTTCGGACTTTTTGAGGACCCCCTTTTTATTTTCAAGAAACAACTATTGCAGAAAACCAGCACAAAAACCCAGAAACAAAAGAAACAACACCATTCCTTCTTCCCCGCTTATCGCGTCTAGGCTCGAAAGCCGAATTCTCGTATACTTGTACCAACACCTTAAATTCTCGTTGACTCCTTGTCTAAAGTAATTTCGCTCGTCAGCGTTGGCTCTGCCATCGCTCGACTCGTTTCTGTTCTCTTTTTTTCTTCCACGACTACGCCTCGTAGCCGCTCCTCCTCTCATTCATCTTTCTTTCTTATTTGTTGAACCGGACAATCCCGCCCTCAGTGGCGGTGTTCCCTCCTATGCTTTTGTACGTCGTGGCTGCTGCCCTTCGTTTACCTCTTCTGGTGCTGTGCATTTTCCGTCTTTCGGGCTCGTTTTGTACGTACAGCCTCCCCCCCTTTTCTTCACTTCCTTTGGACGTATGTATAGTGCAGTCAGTGCCCTTTTCGAATTCAAACAGTCTGAGATGCAAAGCGCGCTTTTGCCCGTTCCTGCTTTGAGGAGAGCATAGTATTCTGATAATCGAGGAAATGAGTGGTGTGATAAGGATAGCTGGGGTAGATACACAGTGTAAAGAATGATACAGTTTATGAAGAGCCGCTAGTGCTAGACGAGGCAGATGATGCTCGCTTGAAGGCGTTGAACCTGATCTGCCGCCAGGCCTTAGCAGCAGCCCCCGGTCTCCGCAGGCTTGCCAGTAAACCGATTGCGCAGCTGAGTAAGACCACACTGCCTGCCTGGTGAGCAGCAGCTAATGGAACGGGGACCAGGTAGAGGAGGGTTGAGATGCCGAGGAGCACTTGCAAGTTCGCAGCGTGGAACACAGCAGTTACAGCTTGGTGGGTGAGCGGAGGCATCGCTGCCCGAAGAGGTGCATGGTATTTCGTCGCGAGGAACATTCCGAGGGTGGAGAAATAAGTCGTTACGGCCTGCAGACCTGGGTCAGATGCTGGGCGCGGGACGTACAACCAGCGGGACGTACTAGGCAACGATGATCAAATTGCACGGTGGTCGGGTTCTCGAATATATTTCTCCACCAAAGGTCTGAACCGTCGGCACGCTTGGCGTAGTCCTTAGAGAATAGTTCGTCGGAAGGAGGGGCGAGTCTTCCACCCATGAGAGGGAACTCGTTGTATAACAAACCAGCGTCGAGGCCAGCCACGAAAGCACCTAGGGCAGGGCCGTTCGTTCGTCAGTGTAAGGTCCCTTATATGATGACAGAGCGTTACATCGTTACTCACCTGAAACGGCAGTAGTGAAGATCAAGCCTAGCAGGCCCCATGCGCCAACCCGGAACCTCCTTCCAAGCTTTGTAGCCAAGAACGCCCGTAGTGCATCGGCGTTGAACGTCTTTGGCTTCACCGCACTTAGGCCAGGGATTCCGTGTCCGTTTCCGTATCTCCAATCGGTCCGTATTGACATTGCCGTGCTTAGCATTCCAGCGTAGAGGAGGAGGGCTGCGGTCAGGTGAGCTGCGAGTCGGTATTGGCTGACCCTTGGAACGGCTCCGGGTGTCTCCATAATGCTATCTTCCAGTCCTGATTTGACCATGTACCAACCGAGGAAGCCTTGGAAGCCAAGTAGTAGACCCAATCCGGCCAATGTCGGGGTAAGTTTCCGAGGAACGCGGCGAGTGGAAACGAAGTAGACCATTGGTAAGACGTAGACGAGACCGATGAGCCTTCCGAGGACGCGATGACCCCATTCCATGTAGAAGATCGACTTGAACTGTTCGAGGGTGATTCCGTGATTAAGCCTGCATAGAAAAGAATGTACTCGTTTAGCTTGGCTTCACTTCGTGAACCGTCGCCGACGACGCACAGTTTGTATTCCGGAGTTGCCTTGTATTTGTCAAACTCGACCTCCCATTCTGCCCGGGTGATCGGTGGAATGGTTCCAGCTACAGGCTTCCATTCGGTGATACTTAATCCGGACTCTGTAAGACGGGTAACACCTCCCACAACCACCACGCTGAAAACCAGCACACTGCACCCAAAGAGCCACTTATACACTAGAGGAGAGGTCAAGGTCTCCTTTGGTGGGGCCTCTTCCGCACTGTCAGCTGCTCCCTCGGTTGCATCAGTCAGAGGAACAGATGTTGAGAAGAAAGATGGTTGAATGAATCGGGTTCGGATGGGGTTCTGAGAGAAAAATGAGTGTCCATCAAGGAGAGATTGCCTTGGTAGGTTGCGGCGCAGAGTCAGCAAGGTAGACTGATTTGACGATAGGCTATGCAATGATTGTTATGTGTTAGTGTCCATGGGTCGGTTGCCTTTTATTCTATTCACCTTGAGAGCATCCTCTGGGGACCAATGGTGCGCGATGCATTTTGCAAAGGCCTCAGCGCCGCTTGTGTGACCCAGCGACTTGAAAGACATGAGGATGGTTGAGCCAGGCTTGATTGACAGCACCTTAGGCCACGAAAGAGGCTAGTGGCCATGTCTAGAACGCTGTTTCTGTCGGGAGCCGGGAATGGAGGTTTTCGGGCAGGTGCGGTAAACAAATGAGAGCGAACAAACCCGTCCACACAACTCAAACCAACGGCGACATTCCCACCATGCACCCGCGAAAGGCTCTGCAGGATCGATTTTGTATCAGTATAGAAACTAGTGGATAGAGGGGCAATGAAATATAGATAAAGGAAAGGATCTAGAGCGTGTAAGTCTAATCTACAATGTTCATGCACGATGAGATGTTGAATTGGGAGCCAGAGAGGAGAATTGCGAAGAAGGACTGTCTGAAAGCGCATGAGGGAAAATAACTGTGGATGGTGTTTGAAGAGTGCTTTGCGTACGAGGGGCGCGGAGTTGAGTTGTGGTCTTTCCAACCTGATCCTCGAGCTCTCCAGCCTTTCGGAGTCGTTGAGCGTAAATCTTCAGGAGGAGCTTCATGATGCCTTCGATTGGGATAGTGGCATATTCGTGTACCTTGGGAGGAAGGTCCGTCCGAGAGCTTATTCCTAACATGTTCTCGATGGTTTCCATCCTGATGGCGTTCTTGTCAAACTGTTGAAACTCTGGGGAGTTGATAGAACAACGTTTTTCGACATATATGATCGGCTCGGAGTCTGCAGAAGACGCATCATCCTTGGTCTCGTCTGAATGTGGGAGGGGCTCGGGTTCGTCGGTCTCCAGAATGGGACTCGCAAGGGCTGGAGGGAGGGAGTTCCTGCTTGATATAGCTTTTGGTGACACTGAGCCGGACTCGGGCGACGTATTGCTCCGAAGGGGTTGATCCCACCAATCTCCGTCTCGTCGTTTGAACTCCCGATCTTCAAGTGACCTCTTCACCCTTGCCATCAGATCCTTCGTTTTTGCCACCAAAATGCCATGTTCGGATAGGTCCAAGAGCAGGTAGACCTTTGTCTGACTTCCCTCACGATCCGGTGCAGGGAAATTGCAGTCGAATTCGTACACCAGTTCGCGATGCGATGCAAGTATCGAGCTCTTCATTTCGATTATGAGGTGTGGGAAGGTGAAGACTTTCGTGGCGTTCCTTGGTACGGTTTCTATCGCTCCCAGTTCCTTCAGCGCTGGGAAGCTCAGGACAACCAGGCTGCCGAGAGCGAGATGAAGATCCCGTCGAGTCTCGCTCGCTTCTGTGCGTAGGTGTCGCAAGAGCTGGGCGTTAATGTCGTTGGCCTGCAAGTGGAAAGTCCTCCCGCCATCGACGAAAGCTAGTTGGAGGCTCTTGACGTCGACTCGCATGTGTTGCACAATGGTGAAATCGAATATTTCCTCCTCTTGGAACCTTGAACGAGCGGAGCTGATCATAGCGGCGGCGACCTCGGAGAGCGGATTTGTCGGTTTGGGGTTTAGAGTGGTGCGGAACGCAGAAGAATCCCTGGCAGCGCCTTCTTTTTGAAGTCGGATCAGCTTCTTTACTTTTGCAGCAGTTTCAATGAGGAGGCTTGCAGCTTGCGGAACACCGATAAGACGAACGGTCCCCCCTTCGACCGCGAAGTCGAGGCGCAGCCCGTCTCCACTAGAAGGGTCGGCATAGCCGTCTTTGACCTGAAGCTCCGTTGGGTCGGCCCTAGGTTTCTGGGTAAGTGAAAATCCGAAGATAGCGTTCATGGGTCTTACCTGAAGGATAACTGTTCGACCTGTTCATGCTGCAAATCTAGCTCTGCTGCTCCGAACTTGATAACCACTCCCAGGCGATTTGTCCCTGTCCTCCGTTCATCGTCAGATAACGTAATTTGCCGCGTCGTCTCGAAGCTTAGATTGGGAAGGTGAAGACCACCAGAAAGCCGTTGGGTAGCTAGGAGATTAACTTGATCTACAGTGATCACAAGACTTGACGACCGGAGCGTCTGAAGCCGATGAACAACGAACTTCTGCACTTCTAGGCTGAGTTTTGTGATGGAGCTTCCCATGTCCACTTCCATAATTGTCTTTTCGAGAATCGCCGTGATATCGAGCTCCAGGGAAGCCGCTGACGGTCGGTCCTTGATCATCTCCAATTTGGGAGGAAGTGCATTCATCGATGTTGCTGCTGTATCCGGTCTATTGCGAGTCTCGAATACAGGGATCCTGTCGAGCCAAATGGCTTTGAAGCAGAGCAAATCTTGCAGTCTCGAGAAGAGGAGCCATCCTTCGAAACCCGTCTTCATCAGTACTTGCACTGAAGGAACAGACGGTCCTCCATCTGGGTTGGTTTCTCGGCGTAGTTTGAGGATGAATGGGAGCTCCTGTGCTTTTGCATAGAATGATATATCACGCAGGAATTCGTGACGAACGCTAACTTGAATGCCTCCAACGGACCCTCCTAAGGAAATGGCGTTCGAACCCGGCAAAACTTCCAGCGACACGTTGCTTTCATCCCAATCCAAAGCCGCGACGACGTTGACGTCTGGGTGGCACGTCAAGGATAGATGGGAAGGACCCACTGCCAAGACAAAGTGAGCTTGCAAACGGCCTTTGATCGCCATCGCTGTAGGTATGATCCCTGAGCCCTCAGTCAGACTGGTTTGATGCGATGGATTTGTGACACCCGAGGAGGCGAGGTCCTCCGACGTTTCGCCCATATGGCGCTCGATGTTGCGCATGAGTTCCACCGCGAATGGCAGGATGGTTGGGCGGAGGACGTTGTTGCTCCCTTCTACTTGAATGTGGATGGTCAGGTTAGACACAACGGTATCCTCGGAGCCGCCCGTAAACTTTTCAGTCGCCGAAGCTCCTTTGAAAGACGCTTCAACACCAAGTCCGGGAAGAGTGACTACGTCGGCGCCCATGGCAGCACCAGGGGCTTCTACCGACGATGTCACTAGAGGATCGGTAACAGAGGACATTTCCCGATCAAGCCTTCGACGATCTGTCCCGGGGGCAAAAAAGCGGATTCGTCCCGAACCAAATGTGAGAGAAACCTTCAAGTCCGTTCCCGATACCGATGATGCCTGGTCCCCCAAAGCATCGGATGACGCGAATCGAGAAGATAAGGCGTCAAAATTAGCGCGAGCTTGACCTGGGGCAATGCGTTCGATCCGTTCTTTTCCCTTTCGATAGACCGTTATAGCGGAGAAAACATAACTGGCGATGGAAGGATCCAAGTCGAGTTCGAGTCCATCGACTTTGGCAGTCGCCGCAATGTTACGACCTTGGCGACCAACGCCGCTCCTGACCTGCATCTGTGCTCGCATCGAAGGGAAACGAAGGCGATTGTTCGTCTCGTGTCTATGTCCATCAAAGTGCTCCAGTCGGCTCTGGTCGAAAGCAGGAACGAACTGAAGAGCGAATTCGCGAATACCGAGGTCCCCCCTCTGGTATCGTTGTGAGGAGAAAGTGATAGAAGAGATGGAGAAGAGAAAGGCTTTGACCGTTGTTGGAACCAAGGGGGAGATATTGTGAGAGCGCGGATGTATAGGTCGAACGTTCTCATCTCCGGATAACGGAATCGCGATGCCCGTGCTAAGGATTTCGATGTCGACTATTTGCTCATCCAGCCAGGAAGACGGGTTGACAACTTCCATTGTGGAAGGTTCGCGCTCCAGTTTGGTCCTGAGTAAACGTCCTTTCTTCCGGATCTCAACCAGCTCGGCTGCCCGTTGTTCTTTCCGTAGCAGCATTTCCGCCTGAGAAAGAGGGGTTAGCGAAGGACTAGGTAGAGATGAGTCAAAGCATTACCTGCACATAGTCGATGAGGTCACCTAGTTCTCCCACTGCTGCTGCTTGCATCACCGCGTGCACATGGGAAACTCGGACCTGTAAGTACTTGTCGGTATCTGAACCGCCTTCAGGTCGATGGTTATTTGCTGTGAATGCGATGTCCATATAAGCCGAGCGGAAACGACGATCCAGAGCGGACCGCGCGGCATGGGGGGTGGAATGATGCGCGAGAGATAATGAGACGCTCCAAACGGTAGCATCCCAGATCAAGCCGTGGCCTGGGTCGCTCCATGCGCTTCCTTCGATTGCGGCAATGTTAAGATACTGGGTAGATGAAGGTCCTTCTAGGCTAATCCCGAAGCCCTCCAACCTCAAAGATAATTTGGCGCTTATCGACAGGGTTGTAGCACTCGATGGCTTGACGGGGCTCTCCACGGTTGACCGTTTCTGGGTGTAAAGGTCCAACAATTCAGCGAAGTCACTTCCGAACTTCTGTTGAATGGCCAAAATGTCGTCAACATATTGTGGTTTGATCTTGATATCGAAACGCCCCAGAACAACCGAGGACATGAACTGGCGAGGTGAGAACTTTCCTGACGCGCCAAACCGAGGGAGTGGAAGTCGAATGGCGGATTCCGGGGAGGTGTCTGTTTGCTGGCTGATGATATCAATAACCTGAGACGCGAGGTCCACTGCAAACGTCAAAGACAGGGATTCGAAATGTTGGCCCTGAGACTGGGCGAACGTGTTGCTGATCTCCCAGGACAGCCACGTGCCGTGCATGACTTGGAGGAGAATTTGAGCACGCTTTAGGCTGATATCCACTTTGTATGTTTGTTTCTTGGAAGGCGTAGAAGTTTGAAGCTGTGCCTGTGCTGGGGGCGGCCGTTCGAGCTCGGCGAATAAATCTCGCACCATTATGTCGTATTTCCTGTGTGGCGAAAAGTTAAGTTGAAAGCTGCTTCAAACCAAGCAAAAGACTGACGATTTATATTCCATTCTCCATTCCCGGAAGAAGTGGTAGAGTTTCAATGCACTGCGAGGTACGTGGATGAGAAACGCGTCCTGGCCGAGAATGACGCTTAGATCTCGATCCGTTGTAGTTTCTCGTACTAGGATGCTCAAGGAGCAGCCGCTAGCAATCCATTCAGCTAGGGTGTCCTGGTCCGCCGCAATCTTCGATCCAATTGGAGTTGCCTTTGTGCCGATTCTGAATTCTTCGACACCGAGAGTAATGGCGGCGCCGAGTGCTCGATCTGACAGAACGTTCCGTTCTGCTTTGAGTGAGAAGGAGACGGCCTTTGATCTTGCCTCTAGGATAATCTTCAATGCTGATGCTTCAAGTGACGCCGACTCCAGACTGACGATAATTTCTGCGGTCATAGGCACTGGAGGGTTCTTCCGCTTTTCGACTACCTTGGGTACTGACCCACGCCGGGACGCGGTTCTTTGAACGCGCAGGACCTCGTTGAGAAAAGGTAGCAAGCTAGGTTGCATCCAAATCGTCAAGTTTTTGACCGAAAGAAGGGCGGCCATATGCAGTACTTCAGGATCGTTCTTGCTTTCTTGATCACCCGATTGCAGGACTCTTCGCGCTAGCTTGAATCTGCCGGATACCGGACCAATACTGAAGGTGTTGCTTCCACCGTCAGACCCAAGCACTGTGCAACCCATCCTACCAAGTTCCATGTTGAGTAGCGCCGAGCGCAAGACCGTGTCAACGGCTTCAGCAGCAGGCGATGGTGCATAGAGGATTGCTTGAAGAACTGGAGGCTTTGGTTTGCGGTGCTCAGTCTCGGCAGCCCAATCCAACCAATGTTGATCGGCTAAGAGCGTCGAAAGCTCTTGAACGGCTGGTGATGGCGACACGCTCGCTTGCTCAATTCTGTCTGTGAGCGCGTGAAGAGTAGCTCCGTCCATGTCCCGAAGGCGGTGACGAATATGGGCGATGATCTTCCACGACAGATCGGCCCGGAGTTTGGCTGGAAGACCCGACTTGACGATGAATGACGCCTGTGTCCAGGATAGGGGATCTGTCCAAACGGAGGTATGGGGGTATAGTCGCAGAACGGATAATACTAGAATGCGGCGGCGTCGGAGTTGCCGAATGGACATAGTTTTCGCCGTTGTTGCAATCTTGGAAATGAACCGAATGGCCGATTGGAACGTTGTTGCAATCAACTTGGGTGCTGCCCCTCCTAGTTCCGAGTCGAGCTTTTCCAGAGACAGGGAGAGAGCGACGGTGTCTGTTGATCCGAAAGTGATGCGAGGGGCAGTGATGGTGGCGAATAGGAGTGTGGTAGGAATAAAAGGCATGCTTCGAGGATGGGAAGTAGCAGTATGGATATGTAAATCGATCCGTTTGATGGAAAGAATTAATTCCTTCGTCTCCACGAGCCCGCCTTTCCCAGCTTTCTCTCGGCGCACCGTGTTCGCGTAGAACAGCGATAGTTCGTTAAGTTGTAGGTTTGCTGCGCCGAGGAGCTGAGTGGGAGTTCCTGCTACTACAGAACCCTCGCTGTGAAGGACATCCAATCGTTGTAGCAGGGAGAGCTTGACACTGGGCAGAAGCACATCGAATGCAGTACGCCCTTGAGACTCTTGGTGCGAGGCGGACACAAGGTCCACGAACTCTGCTAATATCCCGTCTAATTGGAACTCTAGAGAAGGACGCTATCTCTGATATCAGACACATGTTCTTGTTTAAACGACGTAGCAGACTTACGCATTGTTCGAAAGACGCGAGTAGAGAACGGGTTGTAGTCACAGTAAGGGGAGTAATCGAGACTTGGAGGCCATCTTTGCTGCGGATTCTGATCAGAACCGACGCGCGGCAAGTCGTGGCGGGTAGAACCGCATTTTTGCTGTCGTCGATATCGTCCAGGAAGGACCGCCCGATGACAGTCGGATTATTTGGCTCCCAGCGAAGAATATTGATAGGATCCTATTATTTAATCCGGTGAACGAATGGAGGCGTATGGTTGGAGGCGTTTCTTACCCTTGCGAGCTGGAAGGGGCTGGAATCCGATAGAGGGTGTTGACTAGACGCTCGATAACGGTTTAGGACATGATGGTAATGTTCGAACTTGGGCCAGCGGGGAGAATCTACCACTACGTCAGGACCTATTAGACTGACGTGCAGGCACCAGATGCTTACCCGATGAATCAGTTGGGACATCGCTGAGCTCCGCTTCAGAATTTGACGATGGGTGCGGTGTGCTTTGAGCGATGTTGTCGGACTCGTCACCGCTTGATAGACTGCGCTCGCTATCAAGCCGGCTAGCAGAATGAAGTGAACGCCCAGGAGTCACAGGCCGCGTTTCTCTAAAACCAAGGTTCAGATAGGCAAATATTGGAAGAATGAGCAACGTACGACAATCGAGCTTGCCTGTCGCCTTCCGTTAAGGCTTCCCCTTCGCTTTCTGATTCCTCCGACCGACGGGGACGAGGGTTGAGTCGAGGAATGAGTTTCCGCCGAGGCTCCGGGCGCATCTCAGGAGTCGTGAAGGCTGGTAGAAACAGGTCTCCGATATGGTTCCCTAACAGAAATGGGTTAGTCTGGAAACGCGGTGATCTCTGGGCATCAGCGTACCTTCACCAGAGTCTCGGGAGTAGAGGAACTTCAGCCGCTTAGTCAAGGAGTCTTGCTCGAGCACAAATCGCAGTTGACGTGCTGCACTTTCTTCCCATCCTACAGGTGAGAAGTATATATCGGAGCACAGATCCATGCTGGCACTCGCAACCTCAAACCAGTCGTCATGTTTATATGGAGAGCGGAGGAGATTCTGTGCTTGGAAAACAGGTAGGCGGAGGCTCATGACCTTCTGGTACGTCTTCCCGGCCAGGTCGTTGTAATCGAGGCGTAGTCCACGAGGGACTTTGAGATGAAGAGCCGCTTCTGCGTCTTTGAGCACGATGTCGACGGACTGAAGCGAAACCTTGAGGAAGGTGATATCAGGGTCGAGAGGCAACTCGAATACCGCGTCTGGAGCATTGAGCGAATCGGTGTAGTTGACGGAGAACGCTCTCCCTGTCTGAGACAGTGCAGTCACGAATTGGGGTGATATTATCCCCTTGACGTCGCCGACCTTGATCTCCCAAATGCAAAGGTAAGTGGCGGTGACTGGCTGAGGACCGAAAAGTCGGTTTGCAACGATGTCCACGCCTAACGTTACGAATGAGTACGGATTACAAATAGCAAGAGTCGAGCCCACCTGAGATGGTAACCCTCGGACCCCTTGGGCGAGACGGAATTCCTCTTCTTATCACATCAGCGTGATCCAAGGTGCTTGAGAGAGTGACTCTTGCAATATTGTACGACATTTCTAAACAAAGAATAAGCTTAAATCAAGTCCCTTGTGTGGTCTTCTCACCAAGGAAAAAGTCGTGTAGCCTAAGCCATAATTGCATTTCCGGAGCCACAAGAAGCATAGCCTCCTTACAACCATGAATACTCCGAGGGAGAAACATGGCACTATCGAGGAGGTTGAGACCTAGCGTTACTTCGAAGGCATTTGACTGCGGAAAGAAGCCTTTAGATATCAGGAATCGGGTCTCATGCAACCTCGATACCTTTTCTTTGCGATACTTGGCGAGAATCGGGTCGCCGACAAGGCCATGTGCCTTTTTATCGCTGTATTCCTGGAAAGTAGAGAAGTGTGTGAAACGTCCAAAATAGTTATCCTTGAGGCGTAAGAAAAGTCGTATGGCCCAGGCATAGTTGACATATGTAACGTTTCGAGCTTTGACATCGACCACCAGCTTTTCGACATAATCCGGATGGATATGAGCAAAGGAGGTGTATGCAGCATCCAGTCGCATGAAGCCTATACTTCCTAGAGAGAGGGGCCTCTCCTTCGCGAACGTGTAGTAAGTATTCCAGTCTGGTAACGACATCGATGCTTCGATCTTGGAGCCCTCCAACGAAAACGTTGTAGTCCGACAGTGTGGGCGGAACTTGTGGGACGGAATATCCACCTGAGCATTGAGTGACGGTCCTTTCATGACGAACAAGGCTAGCAGGAAAGTGGATTAGCCGCGAAGAGGTTCCAGATATCCTGCACTTACAGTTATTATTATCGACTAGAGGGTGGTCGATGACGTTGTGGTCGTTGGCATACATATTGACCTTGTAGTCCTTGAGACCGAATTTCAGGAAATAGTCTGTTGGAACAAAGGTGTTGAAGTCGCTGGGAGGTCCGCTAATCCAATCTTGAATCAAATCCGTGATGAGGGTACTATGGTCACGGAGAAGGTAGATCACAGGATTCGTAAACGAAAGGTCAAAGACCCATTGGCGGTGCGCATCCCACTGTAAGGGACTTGGCATCTCGCAAAGAATCTGAAAAGGCGGATGCGTCAGAGAAGAACTCGCAAAAAAGTAGTAAGCCTTATTACCCTGCAAGCCTGGTTGGTCCAAAACGAAGCACCGTTCACACTCGAAGAAAGCTGTGGTTGCTTGAGATGGATTTCGAGCATGTTGGAGTATCCCATATCATCTGCCGCCATGCCCATGTTATAGTTCAGTGTAGATCCCCGGGCTATCGCAATATCCAGCCACCCGAAAGGTCTTTTATCTTTCTTGCGCTTTGTGTCGGCGGCAGGAGCTACCCCATCGTATTTCCAGTCCTTGGATGGTTCACGGGTGGGTAGGCGGAATGCGATGTCGTCCTTCAACTCCAGGCTAATGGTCATCATAGTGTGCATTCGGAGGGCTCCTGGAGGTAAACGTGGAGTAGGTGTCCGTGTCACATAAGTTGGAGGGAAGAAAGCCCTTTGAAGCAAGTCCCTAGTGTGCAGAGAAACCAGGTAAGCAACAGCGTTCCATGTTGTTTCTGAACGACGAACCTTTGCCGATCGGTCCAAGGACCGTAAATTATTGAGCCTCCGTGCATGACAAGCTCAACCCCCCATTCCGGAGGTAGGTCTCCGTTTCCGACGTCGATCACTCCCCGGGCTCCACCACCCAAGCTACGAGCATCTTCTGGAACCGACCCTGGTACATCAGCGAAGTAGACAACGTCCAAAACCGGTGTATCCAGAATTGTTGTAACTTTCGCGTACTCCACGTCATGAGTCAATTCGCCAGCCTCACGACGCTGAGCATCCGTCATGTAGCGAGCAAGTCCTTTCCATTTCGGAGCTGGTTTAGGAGTGGCTTTGTGAATGATCGCCGCATATACTTTGACCAGCCTTCGAAAGGATCCGAACCGAAGGAACCGCCCGCTTCCAGGGGAGTCTAAGGACCTAGTTGAATGTCATCTCACATCGAAGCTTCACAACGTATGCTCTTGAAACTCACATTGTTCGGGATAAATCTGAACATATTGCTTCGCCGCGCTCAACCATAGACACCTGATAGTCGGGGTTTGTACGAGTAATTATCTTGACGGAAGTTAGTTTGAAGTCGTAGACTGTCTTGTAGAGGTCTAACTTGGAGCGGCAAGCCGTTACACCGTAGGTCCCCGACATCTTGTGGGCTTCAACGATGAGAACTGAAGGGGTAGAGTCATTTCCTGCGACAATGGCGCAGGTGCGTCCTTCGAAGGATATTGGGAGGATGTCTGTAAATTGGAATGTTGGAACCAACGCATGTACCCAATCACTGGCGCGCCTCAACGCCCGACCGAACGGCCCGAGTGATAGCCAGGCCATTCGAGACTTAGCAGCTAAATTTCAAAGCTATTAACTCTATATTCTTTGGTATAAGTGGAAAGACTTACTATCACGCGTGGCCACGGTCACCCTCGTATTCCTATGCACTTCGGGGTCGTCAAGTGAGAAGCCTCGCGGCCGGGTTGCAGATTCTCCAAAAGCATCACCATGGAAAGCTGGCGGTTGTTCTGTCTCTGCCCTTTGCTGGTTCTGGAGTTGAGTAACGATCTCGTCGTACGCTGGAGTGCGGTTGTAGAAGAAAACCTCGAGCCCTTCGAAGCCAGCATGAATTCGGCAGGGCAAGCTAGATGTTCTATCGGACTCTGAAGCAATCGGTTTGTTACAGGTTCGATTATTTGGGGGTAGATTGACTTACTGAGCAAACTTTCGTTCTCAGCATTGGGATCGGCGGGCTCGAGAGAGGTTTGGGTCCTCCAAAGCCAGTAGCGCCAAGTGATGTGACATTTAAGAACTCTTATGGACTCGTTTCGGGAGTGGTATCTTAAGTCCTTGATGAAAATACGGCCAGCTAGCAGCGAGAGTTGCAATCCCTCTAAGCATGTTTGGTGAGCACAGTTCCACCTGCGCACCAAAACACAAGCCAATTACCACATTCGAGCCAAACATTGCTGCTCCTCCAGAAGAATAAACGGATCAAGAAAGCGAAAGTCCAGGCGACCAGTCGATTGAAATAGAAGAGGAAGAATGACACAACGATGACAATGACGATGCAGAGGACGAGTAGTAACCTGGGGGGAACTGCGTCAACCTGCTGTCCGAACGCGCCATGGCTGATCGCACTTACCAGTTGAGAGATGTGAATGGAAGAGCGGGTGCCCTCGAGCGCAGGACTTCATAGTCCATTGCAGGGAGTAACCTCCTGAGAGCAAGTGAGCGGGGGTGGTCGAAATGCGAATGCAAGAGAGAGGGGCAAAATATTTGCCATGATTTGTCCCCGGGTCTCAGCACCTGGAGATTTTTCTTTGCTCGACCTCCCTCGCTAGATTTTAGCTCACGAGTATGGCGCCAAAACTGCCTTCGTCAAGTAAATCATCGCAAAGACCTGCAAAGCGGAAAGCAGAATCTGATATTGAGGTCAGTCCTGAAGGGCCCTCGGAAGAATGGACCGGATTCGGAGGGGATAGTGGAGGCATTGAGATGGTTAGCGACGATGAAGAAGAAACTGGAGCAAGTACAGACGAGAACGAAGTAGAAGAATTTCCCGAAATTGACGGGGATGGCAGTGGGGAAGACGAAGAAGATGAGAGCAGTAGCGAAGACGGAAACGAAGAGGACGAGTCCGATACGGGGGAGGAAGAAGATGTAGCTGGTGAGAGTGGACAAGAAAAGAAAGAAGCAGACCACATTTATGGGGAGTCCGCTCTGATGGGAGAGGGCTTGGAATGGGAGAGGAAGCCTGGCAGTTATCCCGAACCCAAGATTATTAAGTCCGCGATCACTGGGGAAGCTAAGAAAGTATACCCTCCCATCGAACCAGAGTATGACTCGGACTCTTCAACAGAAGACGTGAGTTATCGGTACTGCTTTCTAGCAAATTCTCGCTCACAAATTTCTGTAGGATCCCAATCGCGTTGGCCGCATTCCGATGCATTGGTATGACGATCTTCCGCACATCGGGTACGATATAAACGGGAAACGTATCCTACGCCCAGCCAAAGGAGATGAATTGGACAAGTTCCTTGCTACTACTGAGGATCCTACAAGCTGGTACGCGCGCGACCTCTGCCCAATTCCACGTGCACTAAAGATATACCTTCTTCAGGATGTCTGGCTTCGACCATACCTCCCAGAAAGACACCCAACTGACTTCAGAGGAGCTTGATTTGATAAGAAGACTACAGGATGCGGAAGTACCAGATGCATCTTACAACCCGTATGAAGACACGGTCGAATGGTTTACTGGAGAAGGCAAACAGGAAATTATGCCCTTGACAGCACGTCCCGAACCGAAAAGCCGATGGCAGCCCAGCAAATGGGAGAAACAAAAGGTATTCGATCCTTAACCCACCTCCAATCCGAGTGACCAAGTCAATGAAACCCCTCGCTATAGATCCTCAAAATAGTGCGACTGATTCGCGCGGGCCGGATTGTACCGAATAAACCGAAGGCAAAGGAGCCCCAGTGGTATTCTCTCTGGTCAACCGAGGCCGAAACGAGCCGACCACCTCCACTCACGGCTCCCAAAGTTCCTTTGCCCAAACATGCCGAATCTTACAATCCCCCTGAGGAGTATCTCCCCGACCAAAAAGAGATTGACAAGTACGATGATTTATCCGACGAAGATAAGGTCAAAACGTATCTTCCAAAGAAATACGACTCCCTCAGACACGTCCCAGCGTACGAACACTTCATCCATGAACGGCAGAACCGTCTGCTGGATCTTTATCTAGCACCAAGAATACGAAGGGTCAAATTGAACATCAATCCAGACTCCATGCTCCCCAGCCTTCCATCCCCTCAAAGCCTCCGTCCATTCCCGGTGTTTGAAGCTCTGAAGATGAGTGGCGGAGGAAACAGCAGAGCCCGATGCGTCAGCGTTAGCCCTGACGGCGTTTGGACCGTTTCTGGAGACGAAGACGGAATTGTACGACTCTGGGAGACCTTTGTTGGCAGGGAGGCAGCCAGGTGGAAGCTCGGCAAGCGGGTTGGCGCTGTGGAGTGGTGTCCTCGGAAGGACGTTTCCTACTTTTTGGTTGGAGTGTACGTCGTTCAATTATCTTCCACCGTATTCTTGTTCTGTCCTGAGCCACTTGAACTTCTAGCGAGGACGAGATATTCGCCTTCATGCCGCCCTACCTGGCACCCGCAGTGGAATCAGCTACCCTGGACGTTCTCGTTCCTCGTAACCCCCCACCACCTATCGGCGAACAGACAGAGAAATCTGTAAAGTGGTCTCAAGAATCCATCTCATTTAAGCAGTCGGCTTCAACGTTCTCTTCGCCTCTCATCGTCGTTGGCTTGCCACCAGGCGCGGGCATGCCCAAGCAGATCACGTTCCATCGCCGGGGAGACTACTTTGCCACAGTTTGTAAGTATAAAGTGGTTACATGGTCAACTTCTAATGCCTGACTCGGTTCCCATTGAACAGCTAGCGCAGAGGGCCACAATGCTATCTGGATTCACCAGGTTAGCAAGCGCCATTCGCAGTCACCGTTCAAAAAGATCAAAGGCACGATCCAGCGAGTCCTCTTCCACCCCAATAAACCCCATTTCTTCGTTGCAACCCAACGTTACGTTTCTATCTACGATTTGTCAGCGCAGAAGCTGCTGAAGACACTCTATACCGGAAGTCGATGGATTTCGAGCATGGACATACACCCCACCGGCGACCATCTCATTGTTGGTGGATACGACAAGAAACTCATGTGGTTCGACCTCGATTTAGGCAATAAGCCGTACAAGGTTCTTCGGTATGTGTAATTGGTAGTGGGGGAGGCCGGGTCCGATGTTAACCCCTTCCATGGGACAGCTATCACACGAAGGCGATACGCTCCGTGGCGTTCTCTCCAACATACCCACTCTTTGCATCCTCATCGGATGATGGCACCATCCAAATCTTCCACGCCAGAGTCTATAGCGACCTGATGACAGACGCTCTTATTGTACCGCTCAAAGTGCTACGCGGCCATGCCATCACTGACGGGCTGGGCGTGTTGGAGCTGAAATTCACTGCTGGCCTTGGAACATGCTGGCTGGTAAGCGCTGGAGCCGACGGGGAAGTCCGAGTCTGGTGTAACTAGATTGCGCTGATTTTATTTGGTATCATGTTTGGGAATCTTAATGAATGCAGAAAAAAAAGACACGCTGAGTTCCACAACGTTCAAGACCGAGGAAATGTTTGCACGTTAGTTATACAATGATGCGAATATCATCAACCATCCATTGAGACGTCTTCGTCACCGCCTGTTGGCGCAGCTGCTGTTGTGGTTTCTTTCGGTTCTAATTTTGACAGATAGACGTCCACTCTATCGTCTTGCAGAATTCGGAACGCCCCACCACCTTTAATTGCTGTACCTAAAGAGTAGCTCGGAGCGTCAAGACCGAGGTTTTAAACCCGCAGAAACGAGATAATTTACCCTTCTCAGATTCCCCTCGAGGGCCGACTATTCCAATCGAGGTGTTGAGGTTGGTCAGCTCCTTATCCTGCTGAAGGGTCTCCCTCAAGGCGTGCAGACCGTGGTTGATTAATTCGTCCAGTGTAGCTGTCGGTAGAGACAAATATAAGTTCAATTTCGGTCCAGAATAGAAGCAGATCGTATCCTCACCGTCCTCAAAACTCTCATATTTCTTCTCCAGGTATGTTTTAGCGCTCTGACTGCGTGCCCCGATCGACATGGCGTAGTACTCGTATGCTGTACCCGAGGGAGAGAACTCGTAGAGATGAGGACCTGACTGGTCCTGCCCGATGATGAGGAAGCCAACCCCATAAGGGCGGCGACCATATTCCTGGGTATTGACTTGAGCCTCTGCAACGGGCATATCAGGTTGAATGCTACTGGGAGCTCCAAGTGCAATTAGGAAAAATGCTCACTGTCTGCTATCATGTTCACCAGGCGATTGACCGGAATGGCGCGATTGAAAACCATTCGTGATCCCATCGCCTGCTGCCGCATGAAGTTGCTACAGGGTGATGCTCCTCGTCAGATCAACCTATGAGCGTGTCAGGTAGCACACACCTCAGCACACGAGCATCAGAAGTCAGTCCAGCGATCCCAATTCCGACATGATCATCTATTCGGAACATCTTTTGCTGATACGAGGCTAATTCGCCCGTTGAGCGCTAAGAACCGAGAAGCGTCAGCAACTTAGACCGTTTACGAAGTGTAGGGGGCAAGAGTTACTTTGAGAGCTAGTAATACAGCATGAGTCTTTGATTTGAGCCCCACTACGGCTGATCCCTGCTTGACAGCTTCTAGTGCGTACTCGACCTGGTGAAGTCGACCTTGAGGGGAGAAAACAGTGTTATCCGAGTCGTAGGTGTTGCGGAACTGTTCAGATATGTTCGTCACGAATCTTTAACTTGAAGACTCGAGGACTTACCATGGTGGAAACGGTAACGAGATCGCAAGCAGGGGAGACGCGTCCACCAATGTTCTAATGAGGGCTGACGCGTTTAGTCGATTCTTCCGCGGTTGGGCTTTGTCATCCAGGCACCTGCAACAAACTATGTGTCACAATTTCTTAGTTCGTCTCCCACCACGAAAACGGACGAAGGAGGCTCCATTTGACCTCGGTCATGGCGGATGAGAGCATCCGTGGCTATAAGCCAATTCTCTCGCTCATCGTATTCTTCATCACCAGTGAGTACCCTCAGGACAGCCTTCAACAACGCACTCACGGCTATTCCATGTCCCAGATTTCCTCGTCGCATTTCCCTTCTCCGTTTGGGTCCCTAGCCCACTGAGGCTATTCGGAAAGAAGTATGCTACCCAGCCGCCTATTAAACTCAAGTTTGGTCTTGCCGTGGTACCACCCCTTGCTGTTTTATTCCTCCTTGCTGCCAAGGCGATCGATGGTGGGACGATTCGGCGCGGGATTCTGGGGGCCGACGGGATCGAGCCTATCGACATTATGGCATTGTTTATCAGCTTGGCGGTAAGAATGATGTACCGCCTTCTGGGGCTTAGGGAATCTCATTACGTCCGTTGTAGTACATCGCCATCTCATTGGACTCGACAGGACTCCTACGTTTCTTGGCTTTCTATCTCGTCTCTAGATCTACATCAGGAAGGCGGCTATACCTGTATCTATACGGACTCTTCTTTGCCTTTGGGGTGGTTGTCGGCAATGATCCAGTTATCCTCAGTGGGACCGCGTTCTTGGCGTACATGACACGGGTGGCCGGTATTGTCCCGCCCACGGCATGGATCTTTGCCCAATTCAGCGTTGCAAACATCGGTACGTTTTCTTCCCGAATGAGTTGAGAACCTGAGCTGAATTTTCATTTCCAGCCTCTGCTGTTCTGGTTTCGTCGAATCCCACAAACCTCGTTTTGACCGGTGCCTTTGATATTTCATTTACAACTTACACCGCCAACGTCGTCTTGCCGGCTTTCTTCTCGACCGTACTTCTATTCCCCTACTTGTTATGGCGATTTGGATCTGGCCGACAGCCCGCGTCGTTTGCAAAGTTGCTTCACCCAGTCGACTGGCTTGCCAGTGTCTTCAATAGGAACCAGCGCCGAACAGCTAGGGATCCAGATGCCCCCTCTGAAAACCCGGATCTCATACCAAAGCTCATCGAGGCGCATGACCTGCCCGAACCATCCTCGGCGCTCGTGGACCCTACCGGTGCTAAGTTTGGCGCTGTATTGCTGCTCCTGACGCTGGCAGCCCTATTGGCGACAAGTGCTGCCGGTGTTCATGCACAGGTCTGGATGATCACTGTCCCAGCAGCGCTCATCATGCTTGCTAGGGACATCTGGTGGGATATTTGGGGAGGAGGGAGATCGGGCGAGGAGACAGCGGTTGCATCGCCTGAGGAGTCTTTCAGGACACCCTCGCGGCTTGATAACTCGGAGATCGAGCTCAGACCAGTCCACACTGAACCGCCTTCCCTTCGGCGCCTGTCTAGCACTCGTTCCTCGATGCCAGGGGATAACGCTCCCGTTGCACCAAGACCGGACAAGACAAATGTCACCTCAAAGTGGGGTGCCTGGAAGCCCATCCGGTTCATTTCACGGATCCCCACAGCCTTACCAACGAGCTACACCATCTTTACTCGTCTGCCATTTCCCCTTATTCCATTTGCCTTTTCTATGTTCATCCTCGTTCAAGCTCTTGGCTCGGCCTGGATTCCGGTCTTCTCGGGATGGTGGGCAGCTTGGGCAGCCAGAACGGGCACGGTCGGCAGTGTCTTAGGAATGTACGTGATTAGCGTTTTAGGGTGCAATGTGAGTGACAAATCCTACTCCGTTGGGAAAATTTGACCCATCCCCCGCACTGCAGTTTATGGGAACAAATATTGGGGCTACTATCCTCCTTGCACGAGTCCTGCAACGCTGGATCGACGCAAGCCAGCCGAGTTCTCGCTCCGCCAAAGGTGCAATTTATGCTCTAGCTCTCGGATCGAACTATGGCGGTTAGTTGTCACGCTCTTCACCCCATGCTGTGATTATAGGGAGAACACTCGATGACCCCGGTGACCCTTCCTATCTGCCTAGCATTCAGCGCCACTTTCTCAGCGTCCTTGGCAGGGCTTCTTTGGAAGCAAATACTCAACCAAAAGGGTATCAAGGTGGCTCAGTCTGAATTTGCATACCACAACTTTGGTATCAACTTGGTGGCCATGCTTGTCGGCTGTGCGGTGCTCATCGCTCAGGTCTATATCGTGACATCTTGAGCCGGGACGATCCGAAGCGGAACGATCATAACTTTGATAAGCGGGGCTTCGGACATTGAATAATATACTATATATAGGAAGAGACGGCGGACGAAAATAATATTCTAGGTTAGACTACACTGGCATAAACGCATAGTGAATGAAAAACAACAGTGTCCGATTCTTCTTGAACATATGGCGTAGGATTCTCATAATACAGTGGTCAGTCATATGGGTGACTCCGAGTCCGGTGTCTTCAAAAAATTACCCAAGTGAGAAAGAAAGAAAGGTCGTTCCAAAAGTACCAAATTTAGGAAGAAAGAAAGATGGAGAAGGGAAATCAATGTGAATAGGTGCTTGCAGGTGACATCAAATCGGTTTCTGTATTCGTGTCGCATGACCCTTGCCGACCACGACTTGCGAGTAAACCCCGAACGTCGTCCCAAAGCTGGTCCTGATGTTGTTTCTCCTCTCGAAGCCGTTTGACCACCTCCGACACCACTTTGGTCGGTGACGCAATGCGATCTTCTTCCTCCCAAGCCGCCAACAAGTCATCAACATCTGACTCGTCTGCCGACTGTCCTTCCTCTTCCAAGGAGGAGTCGTCCTCGGCGGGAGAATCGAAATGCTCGACCTGCTCCATGTGACCACATTCCCCAAAACATTCTTCGCATCCAATGCAGTCGTCGACACTGTCCAGCGATTCGCTCGTGAGTCTCAGCGACCGTCGCCTCATCACCCGAGGTATGCTCTTCCGGCGTTCGGCACCGCGCTTGAGCACCGTGTCTACCACGTCCCAGTGCACAGCCGAGCCGGATTCCGGGGGCTCAGAGAGGTCGACGGACATCTCTTTGGTCACGGAGTGGATGGCAGCGGTGAGGGACGGGGAAGGTGTGAGCTGTGCGGCCTCGGCGAAGAAAACAGTGCTGTTGCGAGAAGGTTGAGACACAACGGTGTCGGTGGTCTCCTTGCGGCTGGGCGGTTGCCTGGTAACAGTCAGGGGTGCGATATATGTTTCGACGGGAAGGTCGAGTGGTTTTTCGATGGAAGAATTCTTGGCAGGTGGCGCACGCGAGGGAGTCGGTGCGGGGGCGGGGGCTTGCAACTTCAACGGCTGGTTTGCCACGCCTTCCTCTCGCTGAATAAGCGAGACGCGCTTGTTGACCAGAACCGGGAACGGGGCACCGAGCTGAAGCTGAGGGATGCTGGGAGGAGACGTGTCGGACGCTCGGCGCGGTTCTGTTGGGAGAGTGGGCATGGAGGATGGTCGAGGACCAGGAACAACGACCCACTCTCCGTGATACTGCGTCCTCTGCCGCGACATCGAGTCGTCGGCGGGTGCTGAGGTTGGTCTGGCTCTCCTTTCTGCTTTGGGAGCGGGGACGTTTGAACGCGAGGGACCCGGACGTTCCCTGGGCTGAACGACGGGAGGCTGAACGACGGGCGCTCGAACGACGGGGGGCTGAATGACGGACGCTCGAACAACGGGAGCTTGAACGATGGGAGCTTGTCGCTGAGGAGGAGGTCCTCGGACCACAGGAGGATGCTGAGGCTGATTCAGCTTGATGACTTGTCTCCTCTTGATACTGGGGTGCGGTGAGGGGTGATCGAGGGTTGAGCGGATGTCGGCCCAAACGTCGATTGAGCTCAAGTTGGAGGAGAACCGCGAACCAGGGATAAGGCTGGCGGGCATCCCTGCTCCTGCAGGAGCTGGTGAAGGAGGCGGTGAAACCCTTGGACGCGAGTTGGGAGCCGGAGAGGTCTTGGGACGTGGCTTTGGGAGATCGATTCCGCCTCTGAGCGGTTGAATCGGAGAAGCAGAATCATAGGACTCGGTGGAGGAAACTGATTGAAATGATAGCTTCCGCTCTTGTTTAGTGCTGAAGGTTGATAGATATGGCGGTGCTGTTGTTGGATAGGGGATGGGTCCGGCACCAGGCGTGAGGCTCAGTGGAAGGCCGGGACGGTTGACGTTCATTTGTTCTTGGCGAGAGTTGTCCTCGAGGGAAAAGATGGAATCGATGCTAGGTGGGTTCTGGAAGGAGTGCAAGTAAGTATTTTAAATAAACGTATGAGAAGCGATGCTCACAGAACGCTTGGCGAGGCGCCGCGGTTGCTGTGCTCGGTCGCTTGAAAGACGCCGCGGTGGCGCTAACAGCTCCGGATTCTCTGCCGAGTTCCAAGGATCATCGGCGTAGACGATCCTGTTAGACCGTGAGCGGGTTAAGCGAGTGGTCGCCGGCTCGTAGGAGGGAAAGTCGGAGCTGAGGTTGGCGGGAGGGATGTAAGTCGGGATTGATGCATAGTAGTGGTCGTTCATGTCTAAGGGCCTTGACGTAGAGAATCCTTGAAGCAAAGGGGGAGAAAGGAGAGGGAGAGACAAACCGATTTTCAAAGTTTCGGAGGTTGGGGCCTTTGGTTAGATATAAATGTTTACGATGTGGCGAAGCACCGCAGTCCCTTGCGTAGTATGGCATGGACACAGCACGGAATGAGCGTGACGGCCGATCGAGGCAAACAAGCCAAACTTTGTGACACGCCCAGCCCCAGTTGCGTTCCAAACCACGGTGATGGATGTCGGTGGCTGCCGTTTCTACTTCAGAAATTGATCATGAGTGGGCGTGCGTCGACGGACACGGCTAGGAGGACGGCGGCGCTCGGACGTGTTGGAGGCGATGCGAGTGTGACAGAGGCGGTGCGCACCACACCACACCATTCCATACCCAGCTTACCCAGCTGGTCATCATAAATCCCAGTTAAAGTTAATGCTATCAGCGCTTTATATCGTGTCGATGTGTTCGGCGCGAGCGCTTGGCCCTCTTGCTGATGTTGAGCCGAATGGGGATCGTTGGGTTGAGCGCTTGGAGGACTTGAAAGCTTTTGACACCGTTTCCCACCGTTCCGTCCGTTCGTTTCAACCATAGCGCAGCACCGGAAAACAATGAACACCGTTCGGCAAGCCTCGAAAATCAGCAGAATAGGTCTCACACCAACCGGGATTCGGTTCAAGGGGACTGCACCACCTCCCGGCGCCACTTTCCGGCCTCTTCATCCACTGCGGGGAGGGCCGGGTATCCGCCCACAGGAGCAACGAGATCCTGGCAAACGAAGCGTGTACGGGATAGCAAACAAGCTGGCTGATTACTCTCAGAGGGGCATTGTCACGGTTCTCTTTGGGATGACGGTCTGGGGAATGTACGCGATGTGGGATGTGCACACCCATATCATGGCGAAAGGTCAAGGTAAGAGCTGC
>WSUI01000324.1:0-34129 GCA_019633595.1 Tulasnella sp. UAMH 9824
TCTATTTTACTAGCCAATAGGAATGGGGGGTTGGGGGAACTAAAATAGTCACTTGCTATGCCCCAGCCCTTTATAATTCGCCCCTGCACTGTATGGCCAGAGGTGTTTGGAGGGTGCTCCCACTGCATACGTTATGGAATTTCTCAGTCCCCCTACCGTCACAAAATCCGGATGGGTGACGTTATTCGATTTTTTCAAGTTGAAGGACTTGCCTAGTCAAGATGCGGATGCTATTCGGATTGCGCTTGACCGCATCTTGGACGTGATGCAGGATAACAAGGTAGTGCACGGTGACTTATGGCCGAACAATGTCATGTTGGAGGTGATGGACTCGGGGAATACCCCAGTTTGCTCGGATGAGAAGCAGGGGGTGAAGTTGAGGGTTGTCGACTTTGATTGGGCGGGTAAGTCGGGCGAAGTGTGTTATCCGTTACAGCGGAATGAGGATATCATTTGGCCTGGGCATGCTGGTGCGCCTATATTTATGGAGCACGATCGACGTCTGGTCCGAGACTGGTTGTCTAAACGCTTTCCTTCGCTGTATTGATTCTTGTACCTCTGTATATACACCGATGTCCAATTGAGCAACTCAGCCAAATGGAGCAAGCGCGAACATCTTTTTAGCGAAACATGTTCGTTTCTCCCTTGTGCGCGTCCCCCACATCCCCCTTCCGCATAAGGCATCCCACCTTGGTGCCCTCGCCGTCGCGTAGCGTAGACGTCCCCATTCCCTAATCCCATTCCCTCCGGCGTATCTCACCCTTTGCCGTCGTCGTCCCACCTCCACTTCACTGACACTTGGCACCTCACCGTCGTCACCCGTCTCCCCACCGACGTCTTCAGGAACAAGCAAACACAAGACCCTCGGCACGAAGCCCAACAGTCCACTGACTTTCACAAATCCAGTACGGTCGATCTAATATAATTGGTATAATGGGTCAGTAGATTTAAAATTTTAAACGTTACCTAACACGTGAGGAAGCATCCCTGAGAGTGGCGAGGTGTCATGCTGGATTTGGGACTGAATGAACGGAAACGACGACCGCAGGGGTCGTTCACAATGGCGGACGAGCTGATTTGACAAAAGAGTCAGTGAGCGTATCAAAGTTCAACAGCCTTACCTTAAACGTGGGGGAGAATCAAGAGAGTCCCGATGGGCTTCGCCCTGGTTCAGGGTGAAGGAACGGAAGAGCTAAGACGGTGGTCGCGACTCGTCGAACTGGCGGACGACCACGTATTAGAGTCAGTGAAAGGAAAGAAAGAGTTAGAAATGCTGACCTACGACATCGAAAACCGTTCGAAAACCGCTGCATGGGTTCGATGTTTATCGGGGGTTAGAGGTGGTGAACAAACGGCAGTGGCCGTCGTGGCCGTTATGCAGGGAGCAAAGTACTAGAAAAAGGTTGAAGCGCTTACCTAAGGTATCCCGAATTATCTTCGATGGAGGCGCCGAGTTGCAGCATTCAATTTGAAGGTGAACGAATTGGAATGGTGGTTGTGGCGTTCCTGAGAGAGGTAGGACAAGCTACAGTTGTTAACAGAGTGACTCAAACTATATGATAAGTTGGAAAGGTTTACTGAGAACATCGGAAAGCATTTGGGAGGGTGGCACCATGGTGCCGCGTTCGTTTTGGATGTGAACGATCGAGAATAGCGGTCGCAAGTGGTTGTGCGAGCGGCCGGACAGACTGTATGCAGTAAACGAATCAGTATGTTACTTGAGAGAGTGTAAAATGCTTACCTCAAACGTCAGAAAGGCTCGTCAAGTGTAGTGCTAGGCTTCCGCGTTCGATGTGAATGGGTGGGGCGGTCCTAGCGCTCGTGCAAGAGATCGGACTACTGACGTTTTTACAGAGTCAGTGAAAACACACGGAACGGGTTCTAAACGCTTACCTAAGCTGTACCAGCACAGGTCCAAAGGTGGGGTGCAGCGTTCGATTTGGATGTGAACGAACGGGAGTGGGGTGGGACGACCGAAATTTGATAATAAAGTCAGTAAAACATATGAAATTGGTTCGAAGAACTTACCTAAGACTTCTGAAAGCGTTCGGGAGACTGGCGCCGCGGCGCGGCAGTCGTTTTGGGGGTGGATGACCGGCCTTGCCCGTCGCGGCAGTCGTGCGAGCCGCCGGTCGGCTATATTTGGTCAACAAATTAGTGATAGTACTTGCTAGAGCTGCAAAATACTTGCCTAGAGCGTCCTCGAAGCTCGTTAAATGTGGCGCTGGGCTATAGCGTTCGATTTGAAGGTGAACGGACAGGAGGAGCGGCAGCGGGGGACCTGTAGGAAGCCCGAGTCGGACTGGCTAAACTGGGTAAGAGAGTCAGCTTGCAAATAATAAAATGAGGTGGAAAAACTTACTTAGTACACCTCTAATTACTACCCAAGGTTCCACTAGCGTGCAGCGACGGCGTTCCAGGTTAACGAATGTCGTGAGGGTCGATGTGGTCGTGCGAGAAATGTCGCTGGGTATTTAAATTAGATGGTCGCGTGATGTGGAGGGTACGGCGGAGTGCAAGATCATCAGGGTGAATGGTTTATCGTTTAGTAAAAGAGGGGCACGCCAAAGGCGGGAGATGGGATATATTGACTCCATACTTTGAATGATGGTATAAAGATCTCACATTGCAGTAGCTACCCTACTTTTCGGCACCGTGGGCTCTCTGACGCAAGCAACGTTTCCATTGTTTCTCCCACCCCTTCGTTTTCATCCATTTTTGAACAATACCAGGACACTCCTTATAAATCTTATCAAAGGTGTGGCTCGCTAGTTGGCGGGAGTGGAAGGGCTGGGTAGCGACGTCTAGAGATGGCGGTGAGGGTCGGGGCTGAGGGACGGTGGCGAGGGGTCGGAGCGAGGTCGTTGGATGGTGGCAAGGGCGGAAGGCGGCAGCGAGAGGTCGAGAACGGTGGAAAGACGTGGAAAGTCGGCGAGTCTGCCCTAAAGAAACTACGACATTAGGATATGTACGAAAATCTTACCTAACTTCATTAAGGGCACCGCCGAGGGCGTCGGTGAGTTCTGGCTGGCCTTTAAGGTAAGCAAAGGCCGTCGTTTAAGGTTAGGTTAGAGTTTGGTGAGAATGAGTGAAATGCGTTAAAAACCATCTCGAATGCTCACCTGACATCGTCGAAAGCATTTACCGGGGGAGGGTGTCGATGGGGTGCAGGGTTGAATTGGATGGTGAGCGAACGGAAGGAGGGACACGGCGCTCGTTGACGACGTGGTGGCGCTACCTAAATCCGATAAAAGGACTAGTGGAACGCATTAAAAATGGTCTCAAAATAATTACCTAACGTCGTCTAATTTATCTCCGAGGGTGTCGAGGGGGTGCATGGCTGGATGGGTAGTGAAACGAACAGGTGAGGTGGGTGCTCTTGCACAACGTGGCACCGCCTAAATTCGATAATAGCATCAGTGAAACGAATCAAACCGGTATGGAGATGCTTAACTAACATCTTTTGAAGCATCTCCGAGAGTGTTGAGGAGCTGCATGGGTGGATCGGATGCTGAACGAACAGGAAGGGGGTTTGGACAGTGGCGTTGTCTAAATTCGATTAAGAGGGTTAGTAAAACGTACAAATATAGGTTTAAAATGCTTACCTTACGTCTTCTAAAGCATCTCCAATGTCGTCCAGGGCATGCAGAGCGGGATTGGATGGTATACGAACCGAGGGGGGTCACGCCGCGCGTTTGGAAACGTGGCGCTGCCCAAATTCGATAAAAACATTAGCAAAACACATTAAAATGGTCTCAAAATACTTACCTAACTTCCTCTGAAGCATCGCCAGGGGTGTCGATCCGGTGGAGGGCCGGACTGGACGGTGAAACGGACGGCTAGAGAGCCCGTGGTTGTAACGAGCGGAAGCGGGGTGGTGGTGGCGGCTGGAACGTACTGAGGAGTTTTGGATACGACTTGCTTCTCCGGTCCACTCTCAATGTGCGGATTGAGAAAATCCAGGTCATCGCGCCAACGCCTGCTTTCCACCTCAAGCCTGGCAACGCGGGCAGGGAGGGAGGCGACTTGCCGCCTCTCAGTTTCCAACGCCGACTCTGTTTTTTCAATCCTTCCTTCAAGGGCGGAGAGACAGTCGTGTCATGAGCGTCGGACTTGGAGGCACCTGGGACGGGTTTCGTTCGCAAGGGTGGTGGTGGCGGCGTAGACGTCCCCTCATCATCGTCATCTTCTTCCTCCTGCTCTAGTGATTCCGTTGGACGCGCTATGAGTCGGAAGAGGAGGTCAGACGCGACATGTAACGTGGACAGATTAGCGTACGTTTGGAAGCGAGACCCAAGATGCCGCCGCTGCTTCTTCCTCGCGTTCAGCCTGCAGAGCAGGTACTACTACCTCGACGATCTTCCCAGTGCTTAATGGCTTCACGCTCGAGGACTTTGCTCTCGCGGTCGACTTTCGGACACCAGAACCACCTATGGCTTTCGGTCTGCCAACTCCCAGCCTCCGTTGTCCTTCCTTCCGGATAGGAGCGGTGGGGGAGGGGTCGCGTTTTGCAGATAACGATTCGAGATCCGTCGCGGAATCGAACGCGGTGGTTTGTTTCGGTCTGGACTGGCTGGTGGTTCGGGTAAGAGCGGCGCTTGGAGCAACGGACGAGATAACCTAGAACGATTGCGTTGAACAGAACCTGCTGGCGTGTTGTTGATGCTGGGAGTGCTAGCGGAATGATGACTGGACCGAGTGCGACGCGACACGGGGACGTCGGTGCTGGACACTTTGGGATCGGTAGCCTCGTCCTCCGTCGAGAGCTCCTGGCGTCGTTGGAAAGACGGAGAAGTCGATCGCGTTGTCATTGATGTTGACGTGGCGGCCCTGGGTAGGCAAACCAAATCAGGAAACGGTAGGGAAGGTGTAGAGAGAGAGAGGACTCACTGTTCCTCGAAATGAGTTTTGAGCTACTGAACCAAATGTTCTTTTGCATCGGCTTTCGTTCTGATTTACCACCCATTGACGTCCGTCCGACGGTTACATGGCCCAGCGGTCCGAACCATGGTCGCAGTAGTTGTCAACCGCGAGGCTGTTCTAGTAGGGCCGAGGGTGATGATGACGGTTCGGATGGTCTCCTGCTGGTTGGTCTAGGTGTCGGTATCCGAAAGGGAAAGTAACCGCAAGCTCGGTGACGAGAAGTCGAGAAGGGTAGTGAGAGGTCGAAGATCGTGGCCGAGGACGTTGTTGATATTAAAGAGCACGTCGAAGTATTCAGGAACCACGTCGGTAAAAGTTCGGGGAAGGCGGTGGGAGGTTGAGAGGGCCCTTCGCCCACGGTAGAGGTTGAGATGAGGCTCGCGTCGAGGTAGTGGGGCGAGCGGAGAGCAAAGCGGCGCTTTCCTCCTTAGGACCGCCCTCCGCATCCATGTTGACCGGTTCTCCATCCATATCAGCGTCATAGTCGTCACTGTAGGCGACTACGGATGAACGGCGGTCGGGGAGTTGTGATTGGTCGATTGGCCCGCGTTGGTCAAGGTTCAATCGCGACGCCCGATGGAGCATCCAAGATATGAACGTGCGTCCTTGAGGGTGAGCGTGGCCATGGATCCACCGACAGCGACGGTCGCATTGGTGTGAACGCGCCACTGGATCTGCTGGTCGGCGTTGGCGATGTCGTCTTGCAAAAAGCGCGCGAGAGTTCAGCCGGCAAGGAAACAAACGCCACGTTTGATCGACCTGAGAGATGCGTATTGGTCACAAGGTCGAAAAGCGTTGGGGCAGGTTCTATACGTACGCTCCACCATAGTTGGTAGTCAGGTCTGTGGTGAACATGGCCGTCGAGTCGGAGAGAACATTGAACACGGTGCTCGATTCCTGTGAACGCGATCTTGCAGGTTGGCGCGGCAGTTACACGCTTGTTCTGCTGGTAGATTAGAAAGATATTCTTGTCTTCGGCGCGGGTGCGATAGTATGTCTACCGTCGACTGCCTTGAGCCTTGGAGTGAAGTATCCTTCGGCGCTGTAGTCGCCCGAATCGAGTTTTCCTGCCCAACGAGCCCCAGCGTAGTCGAGGTTTCCGTGACTGGCATGCCCGGTGACTGCGCCGGCTTTCATTGCGACATACCACCCTTCAATATCAGTCGCATGGAAGCCCAGCCGCCCGAAGCATAATCGAAGTGGTGGTCAAGCGCGAAGCCGTTGCAGCGTGGTCCGGATACGGCGGGGTCGCACCAGAACCTGCTCTAGGGTTCAGCGGCGTCGGGTCAATCGCATTGGAAGGTAGTGTCTTCGGGCTGAGTGGGGAACCTGGCATTGGTGGTCGCGCTGTACGCGTTGGGGTCGCAGTCGGTGAGGTCGAACGGGGCGGGTTGGACGGTCTGCGTTGCTGCCATGTAATGCATCGGACCTGAACTGAAACAAGGTAAGTACTGGCGTTCGAGTCTAGGAGAACGAACGTACCAAGACATCAATTCCGTCGTTGGCACCAAGGACGGTCGCGATGGCGAGGTTAGAACGTCTACGTCGCCGTCGTTGAGCGAATTGGATCCAAGTACCAATGAAAACATGAGCGGTGGCGTTCAATATACAAGAAATAACCTACCTGAGCCGCCAACGTCGGTAAATATCAAAACAACGGCGCCCTGGACCTTCAAAAACGTCTACATCGCCGCCTGCCCGCCGCTAATGTCATTGCTAGGCCCGTGTCCTCTGAGGAAGGATCTTGATCGTTCAGGAGGCAAATAAGGAAGATCTGACGAACGCTGCTTCACTGAGGTCGGAAAACCTCGTCGGGCGTTTGAAAACAACGAAGGGTGGGTCGAAGAACGGCGTTGTGAAGCGAGTAGGCGAGTCGGAGCGAGCAAGCGAACAGTCCGCGAAAGATGCGTTGAATAAAAAGCAGCTGAGACGTTCGGGATCACCGTCGCCGAGGATCCCAAACGCTGGGGAGGGGTTGTCGAGAGTTGCAAAGGCGGGTACGGATGCTTGAGCCGCGTTAGGCACAGTTTAAACTTTCACGTCGCTGTTGTGGGATACATTAGAGCTTGAATCTGATGCAACCAGGTCAGCGCAACGCTCAAAATCCCATATAAGCTAACGCACCCGAGTGGTTGATCTCGTCGTTGGTGTCGTGAACGGCGTGGTGAGGCGAAGGGCGGGCGGTTCAAGTTGAAATGGGGTCGGGTCGAGCCGTTTCTGCCATAGGCGGCGACCGGGGGTTAGAGAAATAATGCGGAAGAATTCTTGTGAGATTGTCGCTGCTGGTTTTATCGACGATGCGTGGACGTTTGGTTTTTGAATAGTGAGCGGCGGTGCGGAGATGGTGATGGTGCAGCCTCCCAGTCTCTGAGCGTGTCGTTGGGGGTCACGTGTACTCAATTTGCACCCGTGAGAATCAGACGAGCTGATGGGTGCAGAGCATCCCCGGTTCTTGGGGCGCGCACCAGCTTGCCTGGTTCCCACGCGCGTTCACCCGAACTCCACCTTGCCCCATACGACACGCCTGAGACTGGGAGGCTAGTGATGGTTGCTTTGGAGGCGAGCGCGTCGAATCGGAGATAAGCATTCCCCCGCCGGTTAATAAGCAACCTCCGCTGAGAGCCGCTGAGGGACTCCAATCAAGAATTAGACTGTCGATCGTCTAGGCAAGGGTCCTTGGAATCGTCCTACGTGTTTATACTGTTATGTTGCGGATACTATCCTTTTTTTTTTTATGTATGGGGTGCACGAAGCGACCACCTCCACTTCGGCAAATTGCAGATGGACCGGGCACCTATGGCTCCAACCTCTCTTCCTGATGGAGAACACTTTACATGATTGTAAGTCATTGGTGAAACATCGGTAAAATTTGGGACAGCACTCAAAATATAGCCAATATAATATCATGATTACTACACCTCCGAAACAATGTCCTTGAGTAGATCTATCTCCTTCAGCCGTTCCACTACTTCACTTGGCACACCAAGCCTCTCCATTTTGGCTGGTCTGTTCCGCCTCTCCTCTTCCTCCCGCGCTTTCTTGATTGCATCCTCTAGCTGCTGGACCTCGTCTATAACTGTTTCCGCAACTGACCCAGCTGAAACCTTCGCCGGAGTGTCATCCGCGCCCGGATTGCCGTCAGGCTGCGCCGCCGACGCTGATGTGCCCGTATTCTCAGGGATGGCAGACGCAACAGCAGTTGCAGCAGGTTCACCGGAGGTTGTATCATCGGCGCTTGAGCCACTCCCAGAGCTAGAGTCGGTACTAGCCGCTGCAGCATCACCCCCAGCAGGACTGGTAGTTGAAGGTCCACCATTCTCGATAGTCGCGCTCTCGGAATTTTGACCAGAGTCGGTCGCATTAACCTCATTCGCCGGTGGTGGGGGGTCCCCTGCCCTCGAAGCGCTGACCCTCGCTTCGCCGAACGCCTTTAGCTCCTCAAACATCGTGTCCCCGGAGCTGTCCCATGGATTGACTTCCAGCTTAGAGAGCTTCGGACATGGCCACTTGACCGTGTCGTCAAAGTTGGTCTGAGGTCGACCAAGATAGCGAAGCAGAGGGGTCGCATTGAAGTGGTTGCTGCACCGGATCTCTTTAATGAGGGGGAGGTATGCCAAAGCGTCGCATGGGAATGGAGTTTGGGCTTCTGGGTCCGCCGGGGCCTCGCCTGTCGTTTCCGGAGGCGGGTCAGAGCCTCGACCCGCAATTGTCAACGAAATCGAGCGCTCTACATCGTCCCCCTTCCCTTTGGCCAAATCCATCCCGCTGATCAGCTCGGCCAAGACTCGCATCTCAGCCAAGTTTTTCAACTGAATCGTGACCTCAATGCCCGGCTTCCGGTTGGCCCAATAGATCCACTTGTCGAGAACGTGGGCTTCAGGCGTGGAGCTTATGGCGAGTTTGAGCTTGGTCTCGTCGAGATCCAGGTGCAAGGAATTCGCTGTACTGACAGACGAGGTCACGAGGTCTATCAGTGGAGCGCCATAGCTCTGCAGGTGCCTTGAATGCACATCATCGATTTGAAGACAGGTGCACGACGTGGAATGCACATGGGAGAGAAGGTGACCGACGAAACGTGATGGGATGGATTGTATAACCATAGTTTCAAGTCGCGGGAGGCGAATTGGGTACCTGGGGGGGGCCTCATCTTGAGGGGCGGCCGTTTCGGTCCATTCACTCAGCCGAAGCCAGGTAAGGTCCGGGGAGGATGAAAGAATGGTGGACAGTTCAGAGAGGGTCGGGAGATCCTTGTTGAGGTTGCGAATTTGAATCGACCGAAGGGTTGCAAGTCGTGGCGATGACCAAGGGAGGCTAACCAAACCGACGTCCATTCTCCGTATCAGCTTGCCCTGAGGGAGTTCAAACTTTCTTTGAGGTTCTCCCGACCACTGATAAACGAAAATCTCCGTCAAATCCGGCGCCGGAGAGGATATGAGCTTGAATATCGTGTCCGTGAGTCGCCCTTGGAACATGATGCTCTGCCATCGATTGGATTGGGGTGCAAGGAGGATGAGCACTTCCTCGTGTTTGGTCTCGCCGATGGAGTCCTTGTCAAACTGTATGGAAAAGGGACCGTCGGCGTTCCTACGCATTATCCGCTTGATGGTATCGATGTCGTGGGAGACGTTGATGCGGTGCCAGAATTGGGGGGACTGTATGATAATGTCGTACCAAGCCTTGCATACGCTGGCAATGTTTCGATTCTACAGAACGTTGGTTTTTGAGACGAGGGTTGCATCGAAGGACGGTCAAAGATGGCCGTACCTGCTCCATGTCCCAGTCGATCAGGTCGATGACGCGAAGGAAAATGTCGATAAGAAGTTCGACAGGGAGACGATAAATCGGTAAGAGAGAGTTTCGGCGCCTATTGAGTTTCACGGAGTACTCCGAAAGCTGCCTTCCAACGACCTTCTGCAGGTTCTCGACGGCAGCGGCCCGCGCTTCCAGTTGGCTTTGGTCATCCACAGATGTCCTGTCGGATGCACAACTTTAATATCATGATATAGTTAATGGTCGCTTAATTGCTTACCCGATGACATCGTCCAGCTCGGCTAAAAAACTCGCCAACGTTCGTGCCACAATCTCCTGTGTTTTCTCCGTCGACATTTCTATGAAGGCGAAGAACGAACTTAGAAGTGAGCCTTTCGAGACCTGACTTTTCCGGAGCTTACTGAAAGACGGAAGGTGCCTTGGGATAGGTTGAAGTCGGGTAGCCCAGATAAAAGGGGGATTTGCACCGCTGTGGTGCGGCTGTTCGACTACGTGCAAGTCAGTTCCCACAATGAAGCGAATAGAACAGAACTCGGGATGAGTCAACGACCCTCGCGCTTCGTTCGTCGACCTGCTTTGTCGTTGGAGGTTTGGGGGAGAAGTTGAGCCGTTCCACTGCTGCAGGTTGCGGGGAGGGTTGTTCAGAGCCTCGTTGCTTATGTGTGACGATCCCTGGCGGAACCACTCGCGCGCCCGCCGTAATCTCCGTCCACTGTAGGACACCCCGACTAATCCCGCTTCCAGGACCAATGCTTGACGAACTGCTCTTGTACAGGATCAACGCAGTCATGAAAAGCAGTACTTAGAAGAGGAGGACCACCTTGAACGTCGTCGCGTCGCGATAGGCAGGGCCTGAACGTGTGAATCCCGGCCACAACACCACATTCCCCTCTTTGCTCATGCCCTCTCAAGATCGAGCGGCGACAGATAGTGAAATTGGGAGTCCTCCGATTCCCTTTAGAAGTTTTTCCGATCTGTCAACGACTGCTATATATTTTTATCCTTGGTCGTTATGAGGACACCGAGCCTTCGCCGGACCTGCATTGTGCCGCTGTGCCAAGATTCGGCTCGGCAGTAATCAGGGTCTTGGACGCATCTCTTGTCAGATAATCCTGCCTGTCTTTCCCGGATGGGCCGCTTTAACATCCGATTCAGCATTTCAATACCATGCTCTCTGTGTTTCAAACGGGTTCAGGAAATTTCTCGCCCCGGCCCCGTCAGGGGCAGGATACGAGTTTCTAGTGATGCCGCCTCGAAGCCACCCACTGCCGCTCGTGGGGAAACGGGTCCCGAATGCATGGCTCGAGCCGTGCAGCTAAAACTTCCTCAGTGGCACTCAAACATCCGTATTCTGTATCTTTTCCCTCTCCCTCTCTGGGCATTGATTCAGCCACTCCTTTCCTCGGTCGCTCACTCCATCTGTATAGACATGAAGCTCGTAGCTGCCATCTTGTGTCTCTCGATTATATCCCCCGCGATGTCTGACAGTCGTTATCGCACAAGGCCACACAGGCAAACCAACGCTGACAGGTTTCGAGCCGGTCTACCTCCCTTACCACCGGTAAAGCTGCAACGCCCCCCAGGCAGGTTCTTGATACTCATCTCTGAGCACGGCTCTTACCTTTATGTCTCATGTGATAGCTTCACGCGACTTACTCGCCGATGCCTGGTACCCGGAAAAGTGCTACGGCGATCCAATGTGCTGCTCCGACGTTGACGTATTCGCCAATTTTCCTGGAGACGAGAAAGCCTGGTTGAAAGGACTTGCCAACGGACAAGACCACCTAGTCAGCGACAACCAATTAGCCAGCATGAACTGCAGATTACGTGGTTTGCAAGACAAATGGTCAGTAATCGCTTAGTCCAAGTTGCGTTCCCGGCATGGTGACCATGCCAATTAACCTAGCCCGGGGAATCAATATCGAGCCTGCTGTTACCTCCGCGACATCGAGAGCTCAGATCTCGATACGTTTATGGCCTCTAATTGCCACATTCAAGGTGAGACTGACCAGAAACTGCACATGAGTAGAGAAATAACGAAGTCATTCCAGCTTGATCTAGGAGGTACCTCAATTGCAAAGTCGCGGGCTCCATCTCTCTTGGAGAATATTTGTTTAACTCGATTACGTTGCCGGGCAGCGGAACCCTTCACTTGGATTTGTCAATATACCACTCTTTCTTAAATTTTAACCAAGGGTGTGTGCAGCTAATAAATTTCATCAATAATTCTACTTCAAGTCGAAAGCAACGCTACCACGAGCCAAGAGTCCGAGTGTTCTAGAGAAAAGCACAAAATAAATAGAAATCAAGGTTACTTAAATAGGTCCGAATCAGAATAAGTCCATAATAAGTCCATAATAAGTTATGAAAGAGTCCGCGATATATAAGTCAGTTCAATACCAGTCTTGAGTTGTCACCCTTGCGAGCATCGAGATTCGTTCCTCAACGTCCGCCAACTTGGACCCGACACCGGATCGATTCGCTACTAGCTGTTGCCTATGTTGCTCAAGCACAGCTTGCGCAAACTTCAGGCAATGCTGGGGAAGAAGTAGAGGATAAGCCACGGAAGAAGTTTGAAAGACAGATGTCAGACGCACCGTGATCAGCTGAGAGCCCCTGGCGAGTTGCTCATTATAAGGCGAGCGCACAGTATCAGCCAGACTGGAGGCGATATTCACTTGTTCCATCGCGCCAGGAGTTCCGGTTGCACGTAATATCTGTAACAGGGCGGTTTGTGCGCATACTATTGCGGAATAGAGGAAGCGATCCATCAGGTTGGTCCCTTCGGTAAGGCTGTCCGTCATCCCGTTCAGGAATCGGCAAAACGACTGTGTTGTCGCAATCATGCTAGCGAGATCGTCTTCGTATGGACTCGATTAATAAAAATGTGTAAAATGAACCAGGAAACAATACCTACCCACTCGATTCGCCAAGGCAGCTCGAGCAGAGCGAAGAAGCGCGAGGGACTTGACGAAACTTGCAAAGGTAGATTCGGCTCTGTTCGGTTGTCTCTGCGTACTTTGAAATACTTTGTAGAGGTAGTCGATATCTTGCAAGCGTATGTCATTCTATCGTAGGATAAGTAGTTAGTGGTCTAGCTTTGAGTGCGGCTCCAATTTCAGCCACCTGTTCGTATTCCACCAGCGGTCGTGGTAAGGGCGTTCGAATGTCCTCCAGCCTCTCATCAAGAGCCGGAGCAAATCCATGAACAACCGCGTAGATCTGGTCTTGAGCGAACGTGTTCCAGAATGTGAATATCCGATCCGCCACTTCCATTTGGCTGGCGGGCGACCTCAAAAGGGCCACCGAGTCTGTAGAGGCAGGTACAGGCTCCTGAATGTGGGGAGGAAAAGTTGGGGAGTATATGTGATGCAGTCCACAAGCCATAGCCAGTCGGGCGGCTCCCGAATGGTGGTGATAACTGGAGGGTCTTGACGTTAGCCTGCGTTCCTCGAATGAATGAATGAGATAAATACCCCTCTAAATGGCGCCCTCTCCGAAGTAGGTACGCGGCTATGATGTTGCTGGCCTTGAGATAATCCAAGAGTCTGTCTGCAAACGCCAGACTATCGTTCATATCCTTTCTAGCTCGGGTCAAAAAATGTTCTTCGAGCCTGACGAGTGAGAGCGGAGAAGAAGGGGGAAGAGAGTCGGTACAAGAGCATGCGAAGAGATATATGGAATCGAGAAGAGCTGGATGCGGCTGTTCTGCTGGATTGGAAGATTGCAATGCCCGGAGTAAACCGGGTCCGTCGACTTGTATATGATGTTGACCCGCGTATGCCAAGAATATCTGGACTCTATGCAGTTGGGACGGTCAGAATGGCAGAACAATGGCAGCAGATATGTTGCTTACAAATAATCCTGAATGGAACGACGTAGAAGCGCAGGTTTCCACCATTCGCCTACCATGTCCTGCGGACGACTTCTAAATACGTTCGGTATGGCTGTAGAATGGGGATTATTTGAGAAGAGTGGTGTGGTCAATGTAAAGCGAGCTTACAGTCTTGAGAACGAGGACTACTGGATATCGGTCGAGAAGGTAAGTTGGGCGAGGCTCGGGGCGTTGAGGATGCGGAAGAGAGCGTCTCGAGCCTCTGCTCCAATTCCCTGATATGCTCTTCAAGATACATCTCTTCTTCTTTGTTGCGGATTTGGCGAGGACGAGTGGGGTTCAATGGCGCAGAACGCCGATAATACATGCACTCTGGGACAAGTCCATCGCAGACCTGGTATTTTGTGTCAACGTTGGGAAACAGCGAGAATGGAGCGAAGACCATACCCTTCCAGAGCGAACACATGCCGAGCAGGAGTCTCTTTGCTTGCGTTTCGAAGACATGTGATGAAAGCGAGAGAGGAACGGGGGTTTGGGATTGTCGGTCAAGGCGGTGCTGCAGAGCTATATAGTGTCCAAAGCGCAGTCGATCCCTTCCTAATGGGACTTTACGACCATTGAAGGTAATGGGCATGGATGGGTAATGGGTATGAAAGGGAATCGTCCACCTGACTTGGGAATTTGTTTGTAGTCGGAACCGGCGGTACAGGGCGGGGTAAAGGAGTTGAAGTCGTGTCTGCCGCTGCGCAGGAAATATTGCCGGTCTTCCGCATGCCGTGTAAGATGATGATCCCTCGCTGCTGAGGACGATGAGCGGGGGCTAGGTCACGTCGCTCGCTGAGAAGCCGTCGGTACCGCCTTCAGGGTCCTCTTGCGTCACGTTACGGTTGCGAGGATGGACCGACAATAATTTGACTCTGCAAAGCGCAGGAAAGGAGATGTAGGAGTAAGTTTGTAGTCATTTCGGGAAGATGTGGGTGTGTCTCTGCCGCAGCCGTCGTCGTCGAGGTTGGTGGTGGTGATCCTGGAAAAGCTGGTGGGGGCGGTGCTCGGCCTTCATGTGAGATCCCGGTCCCACGCTGGCGCGCGCGTTCCTTATTCGCCTCGTAAATTGGCCGCATATGACGAGTCGGTCCGGCACGTGGAGTTTTCCCTTTCCAGGAAACGACTTTTTTGCTAGCGCTTCCTTCCTGCGTGAATTTTCCAAGCTAAACGTTCTCTGTGTGCAAGTGGCCTCAGACTCAGATGTAAGATCACCCCTTCAAGTTCCTCGGTAGGATTTACACCTACCATGAAATTTCCGCTGGGCGCTGGAAGAAGGCTGTGTGGCAGTATCCCGAAATCACTGCGCCGCGGTTGTAGAACACGTCGACGAGGAGCAAGAAATCCCTGAGTTTAATTGCCATCGTTAGAGTTCGACATCCATTCAGATGATCAGGGCAACATACTCAAGCCAAGAATGGGCCTTAGTCCCAACCAGGTTTGCGGAGACTGATGGCTACCCCTGAACGGCGGAATGCCTAAGGCCATGCAGTCCAGTACCCTGACGACGTCGATACGTGGCGAGTGTGTGGGCCAATGTGTCGCCAAGAACGTACTTCATCAGAATTGGGAATGCTACGGATGCTACGGGGAGCAGTGCTGAGAGGAGTGAGCGGGTTCTCACACACTACTCAGTCTCCCTTTGATTGGTCTGCTGCAACCCAAAATAGTCAAATTTGCGTGGTTATTCGCAAGGCCTAGAATAAACTAAATAGCTGAACTTTATCTTACCTGCGGAATCGTGTGCACACGACAACGCTCGGGTATTCGAGGATCATCCGCCTCAAATGCTGACCAAGATAGTCGGGGGCGAATCCCGCCAGACGTTGACGACGGTACCACTCTCGTGCTCCAGTATTCCAGGACCTTTAGAGGCGGCATGTTTCACCCGCATGGAACATGTGAACATCAAGTGCTGCTATAATCTGATAGTCGGTCGTTGGACCGAAGGCAAAACCATCGTAACTGGTCAGTATGAATACTTAACAACGCAACCAAGGTACTTACCACTCTTGACTGTGACCAAGGAGGGACGACCTTTCGTTGACCAATGCCCTGACGATCGAAAGGCGCGTCTTGCTGGGCCAAAAGCATTGGCAGGGGTACCTTTCATGCTCCAGCGACCTTCCGAGGCGGCGTGATCCACCCGCAGCAGCATGTGAGCATCAAGTGCCCTTATAAGTTGATAGTCTGTCGTTGGATCTTCAGCAAAACCACCGTAACTGGTTAGTATGAATAGTTAACAACGCAACCAAGGTACTTACTACTCTTGACTATGACCAGGGACGGACCATCTTTCACTGGCCAATGCCCTGACAATCGAGAGGCACGTCTTGCTGGAACAAAACCATTGGCGCGGGCGTCATTTCATGCTCCAGCAACTTTCAAAGGCGGCGTGATCGACACGCAGAAAACATGCGAACATCAAGTTCTTTCATAATTCGACAGTCGGTCGTTGGATCTTCAGCAAAATCACCGTAGCTGGTCAGTATGGATCGTTAGTAACCCTGGAGAAATACTTACCACTCTTGAAAGTGAGGAAAAGGAACCATCTCTCTCACTGCCCACTGCCCCTCCGAAGCTGGCCGTCACTCCGAGAGCGTCGTGCTCAGGCACGTTTTCTCTCTTTGTGGCTCTATAAGCCCGCCAGTCTCTGGACATTCCGGTTCAGGACGTGTCCTGTACAGCGGGTGAAAGACACCCGACTGGTCCGGCTTCAGTTGTCGCACAAGGCAGATAAGAGCGCCGAGGGTTTCCCGACCCGCTGAGGATACATTTAGGCAGGACGTTCGGCCCAACATGCAGAAAACGCACCAGTATATATTCAGAATTCGAGAACGAGGTAGATGCAGCTGTGGGTGGTACTGCTTTAAAAGCAATTCCAAGGCTGTCGTCGAAGCTGCGGACTCAACGCTGCGGTTGTGGTTGCGGCCGCGGTTCCGGTTGGGATTTGAAGCTGAATTAACCTCTGCAACCCCGTCGATATACTGACAGCTTTGAGAAGGTAGATGCACATCTGTTGGACAGCATAGGTAGCTCTTGAAGCCTATTGTGTTCCCACCTTTCTTGGTTCCTACGAGGAGTCGAGTCTTGAGATGGCAGCGATGGGGATGGCCCACAGGCTCAGGCGCCAAAGGGATAGCCGTTTCGTGCGAAGATCGTGGTATCCTGTCGAGGGTATTGTATGAAGGAAGTTGCTGCGGGCATATCGTACGTTGTTGAATAGCGAGCAATGGTGAGGCACGAGCTGAACCGCTGCGGAAATGGAGAAATGTTATGGCTCTCCAAGTGGCCGATCGGCCTTCAGGGTAGTCGATGTGTGATGTAGTTCTACCCTCCTGCCTGCGGTAATGTCGATTGGGCGCTAGGAAAGCACCAGAAGTGGCGTTCTGCTCGATGGTGAGTGAAGAGGGTACATGAAAGTCGCCGCGTGCCCACCGTGACGGCTCGACTTCCACGCTCCGCACCATATTCTCAGAAGCAAGCCGGAGTATTGCAATGACCAAAAAACGGGGTTTGCATTGTATATGGTAGATAGAGACAACCAAAGCTCAGAACAAGTACATAAGATAGTGGCGAACGAACGCGAAGGAAATTTACTGTTTCAGAGTCCCGATGACGCTGTCAGGAGCGTATCTTGGAATGACCTTTATCGACGATATATCAGACCAAGTTCAAGACGCAGCACATAGCTAACCAGAACTCACCTTTGGGTCGTGCAACATGTTGAACTCCTCGGTTGCGTCTTTGCCCGCGTACAACAGGATTGCCTTCTCTCCACCAGGATGCTCCGCCAAGAACGAAGTGACGTCAAGGACCTCGCCGTTAACAATGACCCAGCAGTCGTCCTTCTTGTTGTGCTTGGCAACTTCCTCTTTTGTATATTGACCGCCTTTCTTCGCTGGAGCTCCGGCGGAAGCTGCGGGAGCATCGGCCTTGGGGGCCTCGGCGGCCGGGAGTGGAGCTGGCACCGCTTGAGATGAGGACGATGATGGGGAAGAAGCGGCTGGTGATGAAGTCGAGGGCCCAGATGTGGACGAAGACGGGGACGAACCAGCCCAAGAGAACTCCAAGTTGACCGAGGAGGTGTTGGGGTTGATCCTGACCTTGGTCTCCAATAGATGGCCAGCGACGTTACCCAACCTCTCTGTCGCCCTGGTTTGGAGCAGGTAGCTGGCTGCAGAGTCTCCACATACTCTTCCAAACACCACGCAACCTAGCAAGGAGCTACCGCCGAGACGGTTGGCACCATGGACACCACCGGCAACTTCTCCTCCAGCGAAGAGACCTGGGATGGCTTTACCAGTCTGACCAATGACACGAGACGCCGGGTCGATTTCAAGACCACCCATGGTATAGTGCAGAACAGGGGTCATAATGGCGACGTGGAAAAAGTCGTCCATCTTTAGCGGAAGGTTGTGGAAGAACTTCTTGCCGAAGGGATCATTCTTCTTCTCTGCGATTTTGTTGTATGTATCAACTAGAGAAGAAACAAGTCAGACCATGCCGTGTAGTGCAGCCGGCAATAGAACGTACACGTTTTCTTGAGAACCTCGGGTTTGATTCCGATCTCCTTGGCGAGGGCCTCGCCAGACTCGAAGCGCTTCATCAAGCCACGGCCCACGTAATGCTTGCAGTGCCATTCGATTTCGGTTGAAGCCTTACCGTTGAGGACTAAGCGAATTGGGTACTGGAACGCCCAAGTTAGCATGAAAAGACCGGAAACGTCGTAAGATGGACTCACCTTGCCGTTCTTCCAGATCTCCCCGGTGACGTAGTCACGACGACCCAATTCATCGCAGAAGCGCTGACCTTGGTTATCTAGCAGCAGTCCACCGACGCCACGCAAGGCCTCAGCGGCGAGGAATTTAACCTTGGCGTCGGGATCTTTGGGGTCAACGAGACCGGTCGGATGGACCTGGATTTTCTCCATGTCGATAGCGCGGCCACCGATGCCGATGGCCATCTTGTGACCGTCACCGGTCGAGTGGTCGCCGTTGGTGGTAGGCAGATCGTAGAGCTCAGGTCGGTACTGTTTGATGAAGCTCGACTCGGTAAAGTCGGCAGCGTAACCTCCGGTAGCAAGGACAACGGGGCCATACGCTTTGTGAAGCTCGCCTTTGGAATCCTTGTACTCGACGCCAATGACCTTTTTAGCATCACCTTGGCCTTCGGTTAGAAGAGAAGTGACGTGGGCCTTTTTCTTTATTTGGACGCGTTCTGGTGTGGATTCAGCGAGGTCTTCGAGACGTTCGAGTTGAGCATAGGTGATGACCATGCCGGGGAATTGAGCATCGCCGCGGTGAGTGCGAGGTTGAGAGTGTCCCCCAAGACGAGCGACTTTTGACAAGTCCAACGCGAACTTGTCTTGAAGCCAGGTGACTGCGTCGCCGGAACGACCTGTCAAGACCTTGATGAGGTCATCACGGGCAAGGTCCTTGGCCTAGGGGGGAGGACAGGACTCCGCTTAGGGGACCGAGGTATGGAAGAAAAGTCACGGAAGGTGACGTACGGATGCTTTAGTATCTTCGAAGAATATCTTAGCACTATCCCTGATGCCGAGATCTTGCTGTGGCTGAGTTCCAGCGCCGTTGATGCCAGAGGTGGCCTTGGTGGAGTTGCCTGCCAAAATACAGCAAAACGATGGACGTCGGTCAGTTCAAAACGTAATACTTTGCAGGAGAGGACGCGCGAACCTCCGAGGAAGCTAGAAGGCGAGATTGAGGTAAGACGATGATGAACAGGCGAGTCGAGATGGAAGATTAACTGACCTGTTCTTGTCGAGGAGGAGGACAGAAGCGCCTCTTTCGAGGAGGGTGTGAGCAGCTGAGAGACCAGCCAGACCACCGCCGACAACGATAACCTGAGAGTTCATGATAAGTGGGGATGAGGAGGGAGGAGAGGAGGAGATGTGGCAAGGGCAGAGTGCGGAAGGAGGTTAAAGAGGGGGCGGATGGTTTTCAGTTGAAGGAGAGAGAAGCGGAGAAGGTAACCGAGTGTCCGGTCACTTGCCTCTTTCACGTGTTCCGCCCCCTCCCCATCCTCTCACCGGATAAGGTCACGGGGAATATCACTTACATCCGCTCTGCGTTCGGCGTACGTACGGCGAACGGCCCAATCCGGTAATACGAATAGCCGACGTTGCCGAAGCGACAAATCAGGTCTCTAATCACCGAGCATCAAGCTCTGTCCCATGTATCATACGTATACTTAACCTTAGACTACACAACTGCACTATTAATTCAACTTGCTCTATACCGCAGGTGGTGGCACAACGGGCGCAGGCTCAGTCGTGTGTGCCACGTCGATCCCGCTCAGCAGCTCCTCCGATGTCGTTCGAAGCCGTTCATGAACACCCGCCGGTATCACCAGCTTTTCCAACCTCTTCACCCCTCGCTCAGGGATCTCCTCCTCTTCCTCTCCGTTCTCCCCTTCATCCACCGTTCCATGTCTCACAGACAGGAATTCTCGCACGTCGTTGGCCATCACCTCTTCGTCCGCCCGCCAAGGCCACAGCTCCAGTTCTCCAAGTTGAGGACAACACCTAGGATTAGTCTCCCACATGTGCCGCAAAAGAGGTCCCGCATCGAAGTTTTGAGTACATCGGATAGTCTTGACCGTCGACAGGTAATCCAACGATTCGAAGCTGAATCGCGTCCTCGCAGAGTCTCCTCCCGGGCCTTCCGGAAGCGACCCCTGCCCTAAGAGCTGCAGCGTGATCGTAGGACAGACCGGACTCAGCGCCCTTATAACCTCTCCAAGACCATCCCACCTCTCCCCGTCGACGCTCAAGTCGACTCCAGCTGATCTTGTCGCCCACGGTATCCAGTTGTTCGATACCTTGGCCAACGGAACCGAGCCGATAGTCAACCGACCATCCGTATCCCTCCATGTGAACACAACATCGTTCGTTGCATTCACGCACGTCCGCACCAATGTCGAGAATGGAAGGTTGGGGCTCGCAAAGTGATCCGATTCCGCCTTGTCGGCGACCAGACAAGTCACGGCGCTCGAGTCGATGTGGGTGTACAGAAGGCGTCGGAGAGGGACCGGAATGTTTTGAACGATGAGCGTGTCGAGTTTGGGTAAGGATATAAGGGGTTTCGTTCCTACTGCGACTCCGGTATCCGGGGGGTCTCCTGGTCCGTTCAGACAATCCGTGATCCTGAGCCAGCTCAACTGCGGACTGGCTGAAAGCATCCCGTGAAGTTGTTCTGCTGTCGGAAGGTCCTTCGATAGCCGCCGTATCTGAAGCGTTTTTAGCCGCGAGAGTCGATTCGATTCCCAGGGGAGGCTGATGCAATGGACGTCGACATTCACGATCGGTCGACCATCCCCCAACGCCAAACACTTCTCCAAGTTTCCTTTCACCTGGAATGCGAAGAGGTCTTGCAAAACAGGCGCGGAAGTCTCCAGAAATTCGAAATGCTTCATCATCAACGGTCCTTGTACCACGATGCTTTGCCATCTCCGAGCCTCCGTCACGGCGACAGCCATGAACTCATCCTGGACACCGGGCGTGGCCTTTCTCGTATCCAATCTCACGATCAGCGGACCCCCTGGATTCTTCTTCAACACCAGCGTAGCTCTTGGCACTCCTCTACTGGCACTGATCTTAGGCCACAGTAATGGAGACGAACTAACGATCTGCCACCATCTTTTACTGACGCTTGCCAGGTGTCGGTTTGTTTCGATTTTCCAGTGAAGAGAGTTGAAGGTGCGGAGGAAGATTTGAATGAGGACTTCAACCGGCAAACGATGGATGGGAACGAGGTTGTTCCGTAACGAGTTTAGCCTCGTGGTTCTGGCGCGGATTTCGCCTTGTAAGAGCTCGAGGGCCCGAACCTGGAGGTCCAGTTCTTCACGACTGCCATTAGGGTCGCTGTATTGAAGGGGGAGGAGGGAAGGGTTAGGGTCGTGTGCTGCATTGCGAAAGGAAAAATTAGGACTCACCCAATAGCGTCATTAACCTCCTGCCAGAATGTTCCCAGAGTCCGATCGACGATTTCCTGCGTTCGTTGGGCTAGTGCGGTAGCTATATTCGGTTGGGAGGCTCTGAGTATCATATCATACCAACCTCCGAGCAGAACAAGGGCTCACAGGGTGCGGCGCGCGGCTCTGCCATGGCAGAGCAAGTCGGATGGGTGGTTGATTGGTGTGGGTTAGCCGGGGGGTGACGGCAACATGGCAGATCGTTTCTTAGTTCCCACGACACGGCAAATACACCTCCACCGCCAGAGGGTTGGCATCAGGAGGCTGAAAAGGGCACAAAACATACCTGGACTGAGGCAAATTCGTGTTATTCTGATCACCGGACATTAACGTTGCGCAGACCGTTGATCATTAACCAGTACGAAAGATCAGCATAACCACAGTTTGCGAACATGCCCGCCCCTTCGCTCGGAGTGTTCGGACCAAGTAATTACGGCAATATATAACCAACAGCTTTAAGCGTCTCCCGGTCATATCTGAGTCGCATTGATAAGCGTACCCCCGAATCCGGCCCAGCAGAGACAGGGTAGGCGGCGTGTGAAGCCGGCTTTGGCTGAGAAATCATCTCCTTCGGTGACACCACAGCGTCACCCTTTCCGCTCGTCAACCATCTCCTGCTCCCCCTGCCATCCCTCCTACCGGACCCAACCCTCCAGACCAGATGGAAGGGCATGCGGCAGAACCAGAACGCCAGCCTCTTCTGAATGGCTCAACGCACGATCAATCCCACCTTGAGTATCAAGCCTCTGCAAGGCGCAAATTTCTGGGATCGACAACTGTAGTCTTTTTCCTCATATTTATAGTCGTGGCTGTATTTGGCTGGCACGAGACGAAACTCCCAAATGATCCGGTGAAAGCTGTTGACCTGATTTTAAGTCAAACTGGCGTCATTGTACGTTCCAACCACTCGTCCTAGTCTTTTCATGGCTTTAACCTCCCCTGCGTCTGATCTAGGATGGTCACATTGGTGAGCCCGCCAGCTGTTTACCTCATCAATTGTCAGTAACCAACTGGACCTAGACCTGCCGTGGGCGGTTCGTGCCCTTTACAGATATAACATCTCGGCGTTCGATCTCGAGAAGCCAACGAAAGGCCATGTGGATATTCCTCGATTAAGAAAGGGACACACTGCTGGATTTTTCTGGAGCGCTTTTGTTCCATGCCCCGACTGGCCAGATCATCAGGCACACGCTGCAAACGGTCAGGATGATTTCACCGCCCCAAATTGGCGGGTTAGGTACGCCGACAAAGTGGATTCGATAGTAATTCCTGCTCTAATAAAGCCTCCCGTTCACAGGGACACTCTAGAGCAGATCGATGATGTTCGAGAGCTCGTCTCAAAGTATTGGGATGTGCGTACAATCCTTTGGGAAGAATGACCGAGTCTCACCGGGCTGCCTGAGACAGACTTTCAGGCTTGCCACCACATCCAACGACGTGGAGGCATCCATGTACGAGGGTCGAATAGCGAGTTTGATCGGTGTTGAAGGGTGCGCCTAGCTTGGCAACTGAAAGACCCTGCAGCAACTGAGCTGAAATTTAACAGTGGCCACCAGCTTGGGAATTCCCTCGCTGTCCTCCGCACATATTACGCCTTGGGGGTTCGCTATATGACTCTCACTCATATGTGTCATAACGCGTTCGCGGACTCAGGAGGATACATCGAACCTCTCCCACCAAGGCATCATGGATTAAGGTCATATTCAGTTTCATTTTTCAGTCCGACCAGCTTGTTCCTGATATCTTGACCATGATTTCAGCGAGTTCGGTCGAACTCTGATCCACGAAATGAACCGTCTCGGCATGATCGTCGACCTCTCCCATACAGCAGATGACACTGCGATACAGGCTATTCTCGAGTCTCAGGCACCGGTGATGTGGTCCCATTCTTCCGCGCGGTCAGTATGGAATGTCGCAAGGAATGTACCTGATCATATTTTGGCAATGATCTCGGAAGAGAAAAATGACGCTGTCGTTATGGTACGAACCCACCGGTCTGCTCATATCTTATCCGTACTCATGATGATGACGATTGTGTGAACAGGTTAACTTCTCTGCTGATTTCATCGCTGGCGAAGGAAATGCCACGGTCGAAGCAGTCGCAGATCATGTCGAACATATAGCCAAGGTCGCTGGAAAGAGGCAGTAAGAGCGCTTCGGTTCTTAATCATACTTCGAAGCTCACGAAATGCTTGGCGGAAGTGTCGGAATAGGAAGCGACTTTGACGGAATCGAGAAGACACCGGTCGGTCTTGAAGACACCTCGAAATACCCCAACCTCGTGCGTAAAAGTTTGGTTTCGTTTGTCGCGTTGCCTGATAGCGTCTATCCAGTTTGTTGAGCTTTTCAAACGTGGTTGGAAACCCCACGAGCTTGAGGATCTCGCCGGTCGCAATTTCCTCCGCATATTCAACAAAGTGGAGAAGGTCGCCTCCGCGATCCGGAGCGAAGGAGGGGTGCCTTCCATGGATATCTATTCGGCGAGGAAAGATCTATAGCCAGGAAACACGGTCCTGCTGTGATCCGATGTAACTCCGTAACGCCATCAAACACTTTATGCGTGCTTACATGTGAACTTTCGATTCGACTCCGTGATGACTCAGGTTTCGGCCAGTCATTGAAGTTTGGGAATGGGATGTTCCTTATTTACAGCTCTGGATCCGCTCGGTGGGGGTGAGACAGGCTGCGTGCGACGCGTGTTCTCATGGTTCCAGCATGTTGCCTTCACCTGCCACGTCGTATTCGAAAAGACACGGCTCTCGCGGACATTCAAACGATGGCCTCCTTACAGATGCTCTGACAAGATTTCGCATCAACCGAGCTACTCTCCTAGCTCGTTCCCGGGTTACAAACCTTGGAATCGTTCTTCTCTCCTCGACCCTAGCTCTCTCTCTGCTTCTCAACCTAAATTTCACTTTACGGTCAGGAGACCCGCAATGGGGCAGAGCTCAATCCTGGCTCAACGCCGTATCGAAAGGAGCCCTCTCGCCGGGTTCAATCGCAGCGACAGTGGTCCGACAGCAGGAGTGGACGGACGTCAAACATCTTATCGTCGTAGCTGGGCATGCCGTGTGGACAGGTAGCGACCCAAGAGCAAGACTAGACGAATCCAATTGGATTCTAGAAGATAGGCAGAAAGGAGGTGGCAACGTGGCTGCTTTCTTCCGCCACATTGAAGAGGGGTAGGTTGCCCTTGTTAACAAATCCACCGTCCTTTGCCTGATTTGTTTTATCCCAATGCACAGAGCTCGCCTCGTAAACTCGGATGGACACGCTCTGCTGGTTTTTAGTGGGTCAGTATGTTGCCGGGCCCCACAAGCCATCGCTCACTCCCATCCCAGGGGTCAAACTCGGCCAACCTCTCTCATTACTGAAGCGCAGTCCTATCATCAGCTAGCTGTCGCAGCAAAACTCCTAAACCCAGAAGGACATCACACTTCCGCTCTACCTCCCACTCTACGGACTACCTCTGAAAACTTTGCATTGGATTCATTTCAAAACCTCCTCTTTTCGCTCGCTCGCTTCCATGAAGTCACTGGATCCTACCCCACCAACATTACTGTAGTTGGCTTCGGTATGAAGAAACCCCGCTTCCAGGAACTCCACAGGAAAGCCATTCGTTGGCCGGAGGAACGTTTTCAATATATTGGCATAGACGTAGAGGGAGACACGTCTCTCGCATACGCTGGGGAGGTGAGCCCATAGGGCTTATGTTATTTCATTCTTCCGTCTAAACATTCCCTTCTCTCACCAGGCTGAATTCGGCTATGGACCTTACTCAAAGGACCTGTATGGATGTCATGACATCCTCTTAGCGAAACGGCGACGTAGAAATCCTTTCCAGATTTACCATCCATATCACTCCTCAGCGCCGGAACTTACTGGGCTGTTTGAATGGTGTCCTGAGGGCTCTCAACGAAATCTCATTTTTCCCGGCCCGCTTCCTTGGGATGCCCGGTAGAGTAGTCTTAGAGGCTGAAGTGATTTTCATCTTGATCCATAATACTATACAATGCGTTATCAGTACACATTATCCATACGCTCTACTTGATCATTGGACCTCAATGTTGAGTTCTGTGATCTCATGCTCACGTGATACGCGCGACACTGAGTCGAGCTCACGAAGCCTCACCTCACAGCCCGCCCTGCTTCCCAATTTTCATGCAACCCCGAGTTTATCCCCGGTGAGACACTTGACTTTTCCTTGACAGGGATGGCCAGGACCAGAATCACTAAGCCCCATGCCTTACCCTGCAGACAATCGGCTGCACTCCCGTGGCCACCCGAGACTCGTCGACCCCTCCATCCCGCGAGTGCAGATACGGCTGGGATCAAGCTCTTGCCCCCCGAGATCCTCGAGACAATTCTGTTGCTCACATTCGACCCTTGGGATTGGCAACCAACCCAGAGTGCTAACCTCGCTCGGGTATGCAGGACATGGCACTGTATTGTCATCTCCTCGAGTCTCTTTTGGCCCCGGATATCAAGCCGCCACAGGATCGAGGTCTCACAACAGGTCCTTAAACTCAACGATAGAGGAAATATCGTGGTGGAGATGGATGAAACGACCGCGCTTGGCTCAGACGCCGAGGCGTTCTTAGCGCTTGCAAAACCCCATATCCATCGTTGGACCACTCTCTTCTACTCCGGATCCTACCATGAAGGACTTTTCAATGCAGTTGGTACGGAAGGCTCGAAGATAGAGAATCTTTCCCTGGACGTTCACTATGGCGCTGTACCCCGCCAAACGATACCCCTTGGAGATGGCCCCCCGCTACGTCACTTAACCCTATTCTCGACGATCATTGACTGGAGTAGCAATCGCCTGCGTGACTTACGCTCGATGACACTCGTATCCGTTCGGAGTGGTCCAACCCTGCCTGAATTTCATGCATTCCTGTCGTCATCCGAGGCACTGGAGATACTGTATCTGGACGATGTCGAAACCGCCGATAACCTCGGACCTGAGCCTAACTCATCGGCCATTTCCCTTCCTTTCCTGACCGATATCTGGATTGGGGGCCTATCTACCCGCTTGTTCCACTTCCTGGTTGAAATTATGCGAGCCCCGAACTCCACCTTAGTATGTCTTGATGCCATCACCAGTCCTTCCACCTCGATGCGTGCTCTGGATTTAGCCCTACCGTCCCTTCGGTCATCCTCAATAGTGGATATCGAATACTGTGAACTCGATCAATTCACTTGTATCAACTCCGATCCCAGTCCTCAACCTTCGGAATACCATGGGGGCCCAAGGATCCCAGGTGCGAATATCACGGTAAAGCATATCAAGTTGGAGCACATCCTCCTTCGAATCTCAGAGCCCCCCGTGGATAGATTGGTGGAGATGGTCGTCAATCTGCACGTATTGGTAGCCCTGGACGAAACCTTGCAGACTGACCTGGCAAGCAGGGAGTTCGAACTTCATCAACTGCATTTGCTTCGACCGATGTTGCAGCGCATTTCAAATTCCGAAGGTTCTGAAGAAAATGGAGGCTTGAAACATCTGTTGGCGGAATTGACGGATGCTACGAAGCAACAAGTCATTTAGGCTTCTCTTGACGTTTGACCGCGATGGAGGACGCAGTACACGTTTGGCGATTTAGTACTGCCAAATAATGGTTGTAGTGGGCTTTCTCTACTGTATACCTTTAAATTGAAAGTGTCTTTCACAAGCCCAGGCCTTCACAGTTGTCGAGCAAATCTCGACTGTGCCACTCGGACCGCTTTGAGAATTCGCCCCCTGACAACTGTTTAGTCAATCCTGCGACGAGGCGTTCGCCAGGATACCATAATCTCGTTTGTTCCCACACGGATCGTATGTACCCACATGGCATTGAAAGTCCCCTTCAGTCTTCGTTCCCGGCCTAGATCGCTCGCGATGAGGTTAAGTCAGAGATAGCACGTTGTTGACATTATACTAGATATCGCCTGACTAGAGCTCCTGCATTTGTTGATACCAAGTATTGTTCCACCATTCTGGCAGAATCACTTTTCTTCATCCAGCCACTCCAGGAACTGCGGGGTAAAGTAGCTCAAAATCAAGGTTGCCCCTGCCCTGAGCATGCTATCCACACTCTCGAACGCCATGGTCTTCAAATCGTACACACCAGCCTTCGCTCCTGCGACTATCATGGCATATTCTCCTGAGACTTGGTAGCACGCTAATGGATGATTCGGTGCCAGTTCGGATGCGGAAGCTATGATGTCGAGGTAAGGTAGGGCGGGTTTAACCATAATAATGTCAGCGCCCTCCGAGACGTCGCGAATCTAACAAAAAAGATGGTTCATGTGATTAGAATGGCTAAGTGTTTTGCGTTGGAGTGACTCACAATCGCTCGACGGGCAAGACCTCGCCCCGCGGGGGGAAGTTGATAACACTTGCGGTTACCAAAAGAGGGCGCGCTTCCTGCGGCGTCCCTATATTTAGAAAGCCGGACGCGTTAGTTTTTGTAGCTACAGCTACGGTTAGAGCCGGACCTCTCTTACCGGAAAGGCCCATAGAGGGAACTGGCAAACTTGGCGGAGTACGACATGAGTGTGCACCTATTTCCCAAGCCAGCATCCATGAGTCCAAGCTTGATCGCCCGTATTCTCCCATCCATCATATCGCTGGGTGCGACGCAGTGTGCTCCAGCCTTGGCATAGTTGACTGCGACTTCGGCAATTCGGTCAACGGATGGAGGGGTGTTGATGGTTCCGTCCTCATGAAGAACGCCGCAGTGACCGTGAGACGTATATTCACAAAGACAAACGTCGGCTGCAATGTACAATTCTGGGAAAAGGGTTCGGAGTTTCTTGATGGCTTGAATAACAGGGCCCTCTGGATCGTCGGCCGGGGTACCGCGTTCGTCCTGAAGGCAGAGCCTAGTCAGGAAAATCGCTTTCGAATAGCAGAAGAAGCAGACCTTTTGGCAGTTTAGAGGTACACCGAAGAGGATAACGCTCTTCAAACCTTTCTTGATCAGGGGACCTAGAAATCCTTCCAACTTTTCTACCCCCCATCGTTTCTGACCGGGAAGGCTTGGAATGACCACTTCAGCTTGAGGGTCATCCGTGATGAAGATTGGATACATGAGCATGCTCTTGTCGAGCTGGCGTTGGGCCTGCCATTGCCGAGCGAGAGGATGGTGGTAGCCGCCCTGAAGGATGGACCTGTTAACGAACCGCTGTGAGCGCCAAACCACGCGCATAGTCACTAAGTGCATACGAGATTTCCATGACAAGTAGCGAGTAGCTGAACGGAGCGGTGAACTGGCTCGTGGTGGGATGAGATGAGTTTGGTCCAGTTCAAAATCTTGCAATGGCCGCGGGATCACGCGGGTGCACCGAGACAGGCCGAAAGACTTCCGAAGTAATGACCATACAAAGTACAGCATAACATTTTACATACGGGGAGACATTCGGTGTTGTTACAAACCGTACACATTCGAAAGCAATGAGGTGGGATGTAAGAGCTACAATATTGGTCATGATCATGTGGATGGCGATTCAAAGGGGTTTCTGGGTGCAAATGTGACGGTTCTCTGCATACTCAAAGCGATCTGGCGCATTCGCTCAAGTGCACGATCCTCTTCACGCTGCAACACAAAGATTCACGCGTCAGCACGGCGTGAGACGAAGCATAATACGAAATCCAGGGAGATGCAAAAGCGAGAACGAACTGTGAGGGAGACTCACTGTCGACTCCGAATCGTTGACAAAGGCGGTCAAGTTCGCTAAAGAGCTCGCTATTTCCTCCAATCTCGCTGTCCTATCAGGGGTGCCACAGAGACGGAATCGTCAGCTCCAATCCCTCCCGGCTTTACCAAACATGGACACTCACGAAACTCGACCCGGAGTCATCGTCTGGCCTCTTAACTGTTCCACGATTCCCTCCATCTCTCTCTTAAATTCTCTCTGACTTCTTAACCTCTCCTCCCTCTCTTGCTCATACTCCCTCCGGATGGTTGCGACGTCCTGGCTGAGCTGAGCGAACTGCAGTCTTGCCATATGCTGGAACTGTTCTAGCTGACTCTTCCCTCCGTCACCAAAGACTCCTTCCTTAAAGGTCCGGATGTAGGCAATTAAGGCGGCGACATACCATTCGCTGGAGATGATACCCTGTGACATTCTGAGGGCCAGACGATGGAAGCCGAGAGCAGGAGCAATACGAGCTGGGACGACGAAAGAGGAGCAGTAGAAAACGTATCCGACAATTCGAAGTTGAGCTAGCTCAGAGCTGAGACCGGAGGCATTCTCGTCCAATTTGGCGGCGATAGCATTGGCGTCTGTCTTCACGTCATCGTCCAAATCGGCCAAGGAGAACGAGAAGATTCTAGCAGCAGCTGTTTTGACTGGATTGGGATTCGCGTGAGGGACCAGGCGGGGACCGCGAGTGCTGGCTGTAGATGTAAGGAGGGGGATTCGGCTGGGCAGGTGTTGGACAAACTCGTTGATCTCCTCTTGAAGTTGGATGAACTGCGAGCTGTAGATGTTGTGCTTGAGAATCAAAGCTCCCCCATCCGCGTTCGGCGAGTCCTCTCGTGAGACGGACCGCTTGGCAGAGAGCAACTTGCACTTCATTTCTTCCACTCGTTCCATCAGCGACCTTGCGTCACGCCTGACGTCCCCCATAACCTTTGCCTGTCGGCGAATCTCCTCCCAGGTCCGGATTGCTTCGCGCAAGACGGCGATGTCGTTGATGAGGACGTCGTAACCTCGGGCGATATGGGTAGCCAAGCGAGGAGCGAGCGCAGGGAGGAGTTGGGATTGACGGGGGGAAATGTGGCTGGCAATGTGCGAGGAAATCTCGTCGATTCGACGGTGGAAGTCCTTGGAAGGGTCCGTGCCAAGGTCCGCGGCGCTTGAAGACGATGCGGATTTCGAGGAAGAAGGGCTGCTGGTGGACTTGCTGCTACCAGATCCCGAACTTGGGTGCTCAATGATCATCCAATCCTCGTCTTCATCCTCGGCCTCAATCGGAGCTCCGTCTTTCTGCACATCGAGATCGTCCTCGTCGTCAAGAAGCTTCCACCTGCCTTGCTCTGCCACTTCAGCCAGCTCTTGCCTCATCAAGCTCACAGCCCTGCTCATGTCATGGACTGCACTATGCAACTCCCTCGCCTCCCTCAAGAACCCACTCTTGGCCGAGACTTCATCCAGGACTTTTTCGCTCTTCACCCTCTCCGTCTCTAAACTTAAAATTGCCTTTTCGACGGAAACTTTCAGCTTGTTCTCCACCTCGACTCCAGCGTCCTCGAGATCGGACAGCGTCGCTCGCGAGGTTGAGATGGCTCGGTCCGCGGCTTCGTCCGCATCGTCAAGTTCCCAAGTGAGATTCGGCAAGGTGGTCAGGTAAAGCATATGTTTAGCCGGGTCCAAGCATGCTTCACTTGAGATGTCGATGGGTGTTCCATCGCCTTCCTTGGTCAAGCCGGTGCCTTTTGTGATCTTCTCCGTCGCGTTGCTCAGGCGAGTGACGAGGCGAGCCATTTCCTCAACTTGCTTGTCGATGTGAACGACGGCTTTGAAGAGGGTTTGGTACTCCTCGGCAGCGGCAGAAGCTTCGCTCGACATGGTTCTTGCCTTGCTAACTTCGACTCCGAGGACACTGAGGATATATTGATTTGATGCATGCTGGTCCGGATACGCAGGGTGGAGAGGGCGAGGGAAGCTCCTCGAAGTCGATGGGTCGACGAGGGACTTGACCTTGTCGCTCAGCAGCTTGATGCGCTCTTGGAAGACTTCATTAAGTCTCCCGGTGGGATGCTGGGCTTTGGCAGCCAAGATCTCCCTCGTTAGGGTCTCTCCCATCGCCTGAACCCTCTTCAAGTCCCCGAAACTCTGGTCTGCCTTGATCCACTGCATGGCAATGTTCATGCCGAACCTTCCAAGACCATCGAGAACGGAGGATTTGACTTCAAGTCGGTCCTGCTCGTTGAGGATCTCGTCCGGGACTTTTTCACGAGAAACGGCGATGAGCTTCTCGAGGGTGTTTGCGGAAGGGGTGATGCGGGAGGATTTGAAGGCCAGGACGCGGGCTGCGTAGGTCGCTGCTTCACGCGAAAGTCCGTCGGCGAGGGTGAAGCGGTGAGTGCGGGAGAAATCCGTATGGGGGGAAGGGAGGAGAGATTGAGGGATGATGACGGAAGCCGCGGGGGCATTTGTCGAGGTGGCAGAGACCGTGCGAGTACGCTCATACGAGGGCGGCGCGACGTCACTTCCCGGAGCGCTGCTAGATGCCAAAGTTGTTAGAGGCATGAGAGCTGCGGTATCGGGTTCTGGGGTCGGGTCGTTGTAGACGTTGTAAGATGAGGGAGACCACCTGGCACGCTTGACGAATCCTTCGAGGTCGCTTAGGATCTCTTGACGCTCTTTCCAGGCTTCCATACGTTGATCCTCCCAAAGGAGACGAAGGCGGAGGGCTTCGATGCGATCAGAGCGACGACGGAGGTGTGCATTGAGTTTCTCGAGAGCGAGCAGAGTGGTGAGGGTTAGCTCGACGAGGTCGGTGTCCTCAGCCGAGAGGTTGCTTTCGCGGGATTTAGCTATAGGGAGGTGGGGTTAGCTCGCCCCTGAATTGCGGGAAACTCCGAGGCCTCACGCACTTTTGGCAAATTTCTTCAGGCGATTGAGGTCTCCTACGATACTTTATCAGCCAAGTCCAAACAAGTGGATCGGCCGATCACCTTACCCTTGTCAAAGAACTCCATCTCGCGCTCGATGCCCTGCTGGTCCTCCAACCAGAACTCGTACTCCTCTCGGGTGGGAAGGCTAGCGCCAGTAATGGGTTGACCGGGATGGAGTGCAAGTTCGTCGACACCTGCAAAGACATCGATATCTGGCATGGTCTCATAGAGCTAAGTATTAAACCCACGGTGAGTAAGCGGTGATGTGACGGATTAGCCGCGGACGCTCACCCTAATCTTTTGTTCGATCCAATCCTTCCGCTTGAGGAAATCACGAATCTCGGTTATATCCTCAGGTAGGAGCATGGGGGAGGTTGGTGCAACCTCCGGCGCCTCAACTGTCAGGAATGGCTGGCCCTTGGCTGGAGCTTGAGTCGTAAGCATTGAGGAGAGTCCGAGCCCATCAATGGATGCAGCTCGTGGCCGATATGGGGAGATAACGTCCTCTGCGCGAGTGTCTTCTCGGGGTGCGAGCGGTTCCGTAGGTGCCCGAAGCAAGGGTCGAGGTCGAAGTGGACGGGACCTAACCGCCATTTGCCTTCGGTTGCGAGTGGGTGAGAGGGCCGCCGGAGACGAGGCGTTGGAGATGATCGGTTTGTGTGGGTTGTCGTTGGCGGGAACGGAGATGGTGAGAGTGGGTACGTTTAGAGTGTGTTTCCGCATCTTGGGAAAAAAGGCTATCGGTCAACGACGCAGCAGCAATGGGAAGAACGAAGAGAAAAGGGGGTATCAGAGAAGAGGAAAGACGATGATGGAGTCGAGTGAGGGCATGTAGGGGTGATTTTGTATTGGTCTGCAGAGTGAGCCTCATTGCAGCCAGGCTGGAGGGATGCAGGGGGCTGAGGCACGAGATGACGGCCTGGTGCGTTGAGCGAGCGGAAGCCTCACGAAACGAAGCTCCAGCGAAATTTGCGTTTATCGCATTCTGAGAGAGATGGAATCGCATATCCCTTTCAAAGGCCCTCGGACTGGACGGAGGAGGCGCCATTGTTCCACTGAGCACAGCCATCGCCTCGTGCTAAAGGCAAGCGGGGACCCTATTTAGGTGCACACTGTGAGCGACGCGACGGTGGTCAGCATCCCCATCGGGGCAAAAGCCTCGTTATAAGGACGTTTTTGGTGGGGTGAAACGGGTGTTACTATGGGACGTCGAGGTTAGAGCTGAGTGGACGTTTCTGAATGGAGCGGGGACTTTCACCCACCGAGGTAACCTTGAGGATCTGGAGCGCATTCCTTATAAATGGAAAGATAAGATAGGGCTTCTCCTCTGAGCTGCGAGTCATGCCTGTCCCTGCCTGCCCTCCGACAGCTGGAGTGAGGCCCGAAAGTGCCAGCTCGTAAGCCAACAGGACAATTTCGACGGAAGACAAACATTCCACAACACAAGCCGCGGCATAACAGTCACCAAGACTCACAAGTCCCTCCAACACTGCCCCGCTTCCCGTTGTGTATATGACGGCGACGAACCCGATGACCAAGGTCCCGAATTCCGTCAACTGGTCCTTTCATTATTCTAATGGAAATACACTCTTCACTTCCCAACACCGAGCCCTCCGCGAACTTTCTCGATACAATCCGCACGTCGATCGCGTCCAGTATAGCAACTATTCTCGGCGACGAGGTTAATCAGGTAGTATACGCGTCGATTGAGGTCGCACGCAAAGGCCCACATGACCTCACTCTGACCGTTCCCAAACTCAGAGCCGTGCTCAAGAATGCGAACCCAAACGAGATCGCCAAAAAGGTCGCCAACGAGGTTTATGGTTTCTTCATAACTGGTAGATATTATTTCATGACCGTCGCTCTCTCCAGTATGCTCCGGATGATTTGATCGAAGCGGTTTCGGCTTCTGGCGCACACCTAGCATTCAACATTCGCTCCTCCGCCATGATGCGTC
>WSUI01000325.1:0-33992 GCA_019633595.1 Tulasnella sp. UAMH 9824
TGAGACTCCGTGAAGCCTTGAACCCCTTACAATGGGCTCTGGGAACCCCGCGCAAAAGCGTGGTCCTACTAATATTAGTCTAGACTAGCTCTATTATTTCCAAATTAGTTTTTGTCCTAAACTCAGCACTCCCCGTACATACAAGCCGAGTATGACGGTTGAGCGGGGACTGGCATTTGAAAGGAACGGAACTATGACGTCATGGTATCCGGTTGTCGCCGCAATCGGCTCTTGGTCCTTCTCCACGCGCCGCTCACGAGCTTTCACCCCGTTTCATCCCTCTAGCTACACCGGGAATCATCTTTTTTCGGTGCGCGAGGGGAAATTCTGACTGAGCGTCGACAACTGGGGACCGGATATCGATTTTCTGACTCTCCCTGAATTTCAATGTCGACGACCAATCCTCTGCTCCGCGATTCGGTCCCCTCTATCCTCAAAGCCTCTCATCGCATTAGCCTCCTCATCGCCCTACAGCATATAATGGATCCTCGAATTCATACTAGATCAAACACGCTGTACGTGATGTAGATAAGATGAAGGCGGCGGGGCGCCAGAGGTCAGGCACTTGAAATGTACGAAACGAATTGAGCTCCTCCTCTCACCACTGACCGAATCGACCAATTTCTCCATCGAGCCAGTTGGCGCACTTTGTGACGAAACATTGACACGGAATCACGCAGACAGGGAGACACCTGTATTCCGTTGTTCTTTGCGTCTAACGCTAAAGTCCAAAGCCAAGGGGCTTCTAGATGAAGCGCGAGAAGTCTCAACTCGTATGAATCATTCCCCAAGTCGGGCGATGATACCCTGGCAGCTCGGCGAGGAGTCCTTGATACAGTGTTTGCACAAGGATGCAAAAGAAGCATTGAGGATCTCGGAGAGTGGATTGGCGGACGTTAGTGATGAACAAATGAAAGCGGAGGTACTAGCATTGCTGTGTGAAGCCAAAATGCGCCAGTTCAAGTTCGGCGAGGCAGAAACTATCTGACACAAGCGCGAGCCACCTTCGCTCGGCTAGCAAATCCTGGGGATCAACCAGCGGCGCTGGAAGGGTTGAGTGGCTGAGAGAGAGTGGAAGCGATGGCTGGAAGTTTGAATAATCTGCGTACGGTAGTGGAGGCTTTCTGTCATCAGAACGGCTTGTCGCCAGGTGAGGCGTACGAGGTGATCTCTCGGGATTAGAAGGACCCTTGGAGAATCATTCTGCATGTAAAGCTTGTGCTATTCATTTAGGACATTTGAAATCTTTATTACGAAAGTTATGTCCTATCCCTTTTTGTTTCTTTTTGCTCCTTCTGATGTTGAAGTGGAAGAGAATCCACGGGTGGCTGTGCGCTCGCAATAGCATTGTTTGGTCCACGTTCCTGAGTCTCAATCTCGACCACAGATTTCCGACAGCCCTCCGCGTGGGTGCTATAACCTTGTTCTCTGTATAACTCTTCGGTTTTACTCGGATGGGAAGTTAAGACTCGATGCACGAAGTCCCCTCACTGTTCCACTCACAATCTTCCATCTGCGGGGATCCCAGATTGAAACGGGGCGACCCTCCCAACCACACGGCGCCACTTGTACCACGGTAAACTTGCCGTTTGTGGCTTGGTGGTGGTGGTGCTCCGTCTTCGGCAAATTGCTCTAGGAATCGTGGCGAGCGCGAGGCACAAATGACGCGTGACTTTCATCTCAACCTTCGGCGGCTCCAATTTGGAACTCGAACGTCCGGACAAAGTCGTTTATATCGCCGCTCCCGGTATCTCGAAACCTCGATGTTTCTCGACGAATTCACGACACATTTTTGCATCAGGTTCGAAGGTAATGATAGAAACCCCCCGCACGACAATCATTCCAACCGACCTGTTTGAATTGGCTTTGGGTGGAGTCAAACGTCCAAGGAGGCTGAATCAGTGTTCGAACCGGGTGGCTCTCGCACCTGACGCCCGTATCCCTAGAAAGCTGTGAGGTCCTCCGGAATGGCTTTTACATATGGGATTGAAAGCGAAAGTCTGAGGTACTTAGACAGTTGACAAACACCCTGACCTCCCATTCCACCACCCCAAACTTGTGATCTAAAGACCTCTCCCATCTGGTACATCCCATCCTCAGTTTCAGCTTCGATCCATCCCCCCCTTCCCATCCAACGGCTCGAGAAACTCTGTCGTACCAGCTGAAATTTACCTCTGGTCACAAGAAGGATGAATCTCCTAGATCATCAGCCAGGTCGCTCAATGGTGTTTGACAATAATAAACCGTGGGGAGAGGAAGCTTCCTGCAGTTTTCCCTCCATGGTAAGCGGGCTTTGTTCCGTCCCATTGATCGCATTACCAATGGGTCCCATCAGCTTCAGGACGCGACTGCTTCGAGGACATTCCCAAAATACATCACGTCAGGCTTTAACCACGTCACGGGCTCCCAGAACGAAACTAGCGGTAAACCAGCAGCGACTACGATATCGACTGCACTTTCTAGTAGTAGATCCTCATCACTGCATATTGCCAACGGAAAGAACTCTTCTGATGATCAAGTAGATTTAGATTGCATGGTGTGTTTTTTACATCCCTCTATCCCATAATTAACATGCTCACGTTGTCCTGTAGTCTTCCCCTGAACCACCATCGACTCCGAGCCGTATGTCGAGTTCTCAGTCTACAGTCGATCTGGCTGCCTTTTCAGAAGCATCCGGGTCGAGAATCAAACCGGATACACCGGAGTCGCTGCTGCGATCCGCCTTGGCTTTGGCAAGTTTATCAGACGATGACGAAGCATCTGCAATCACGTTCATGAGATTTGGACATATTCAGCGGTCTCACGAAAAGTATGGGGAAGCAGAAGAGTCATTTAGCTTCGCTCAGGCAAAGTATCTCAGTCTCGAGGATGATCGAGGCCAGGCGAACGCATTGCTTTGCCTTGGGCAGACTCAACTTACTCAGTCCAAGTACGACGATGCTGAGAGTTCATTTATTGAGGCACTTTCAATTAATAGAGACGGTAACAATGCTCTGTGTACCGCTTCGGCGTTGCGGGGCCTGGGCCAGCTCTATTCTGCCCAGTCCAAGCTCAGTGATGCTATAAAATGCTTTGCGGAAGCGGAGGGAGTTTACTCGGCGATCGGAGACAATAGGAGACGAGCGAGCATTTTAGAATGCCTCGGGAATGTCCAACGATCCTCTTCCAAATTATCAGAGGCTGGAGAATCCTATTCCCTTGCACGGGGCATCTTCGCTAGCCTTGATGACGTTGGAGGTCAGGCAAGCTGCCTACTCGGTCTAGGCCATGTTTATTTTACGAATTCAAGCCACCGGCAATCCCTATCTCTATTCAGTCAAGCGCTCGCCTTATACGAGAGTTGGACGGACGACTTCCCCTCGGCCAAACAGCCTCACCCCCACCTTTTAATTCCCCGAGAGTTTGGGCAGGATTTTAATGCAGCAGGAGATATATGCACTAGGGCCAGGGCCAGAAAAGGTCAAGCTAACGCGCTCTGTAGCATGGGTAAAGTGTACCGTGCTCTTTCGGAGCTCGAGGACGCGGAGATATCGTACATCCGTGCACAACAGATATACGATAGTCTCGGGTGCGGTCTTGAGAAAGCAAACACCTTACGCGGACTTGCCGACGTACAGAGGGTTCAAGCCAGATATGGAGATGCCGAGGAGTCTCTTGCATTTGCACAGGCGATATACTACAGTCTTGGCAATGACCTCGGTCAGGCGAACGCTCTTCTTGGCCTCGGACAGCTGAATTTCAGGAAGGAACATTACGCGGAGGCAAAGGCGTCGTTCGATCAAGCCCGGAAGCTATACTCTAAGATCAACCACGACCTGGGCCAAGCGAACGCTCTGGACGGACTAGGAAAAACTTGCTTCGAGCAACACAAGTACAAGGCATCGAAAGCGTTCTATTCAAAAGCACGGAGTATATATGATCGGATAGGGAAAAAAATCAGCGAGATCTCGGAAGTCAGATGGGCAGCTCTTCTGGCATTGGATGATGTGACTAAGGATTTGGGCTACACACCGACATCCGTCAAGATGAAGCTTGCACAAGAGGTAATAGGTTGGAGCGCGCGTGTGGTCATAGGCGTCAACAAGAAAGTACCAAGGAAAGGGGATCATCCGGTAGAAGGACGACTGGACCCTCGTTTGGGTTCGGGAGCGATGAAGGCAAGCCGGTCGGAGCGCGGCGTGCGGCGTTCGCGTTGTTAGAGCTCTAGCGCTGCGGAAACCCCCTGGTGCTTCATCTTTCTTTCTAAGTTCCATTCCACCGAAAGCAACGCTTAGACAGGATTGCGGTGTACTTTGTACGTAGAATTTGTATGAGTTCCCTCAACAAGTGCTAAAGTACAAGATAAACAATTGTTTAATGTAGATGGATCCTGTCATGTTATTTGCCTCTAACTATGGACACTTCTTGTTGCAGGCGTTTGCGCTGGGAGAGGAAACTAATTAGAAGTGGATGTCAGTGACGATCTCTGTATGGCGAAACTGAATGAACCGTACCAGACACCTATGGTGAACAAAGCACATGTTGCACCAACTCCAACATGTCTAATGTCTTCTAGACCAATACCTTTCCAACCGCTCCCTTTCAGGCCTCCACCCTCTGGTAATGTCACTCGTACGGCGGTTCCGCACAGCAGGCACGCCAGCCAAACGGAAAGCGGCGGCGAAGCTTGATACCAGCTTCGTCCTGCCAAAGCGTTGTTCCTAAACCATTCCCAAGCCCACCATCCCGCCCATCCTGCTCTCAAGAAGAGATTGAACGAGTTGGCCCACACAAGGCCCGTTGTCCTCCATTGAAGATACTCCACAAGCAGCCAGACAGCCCCCGCTGAAGCAACCGATGCGCTGACAAGGAACTGCGCATGCGCTTTCATGACTGACGGAGTGGATGTTGAGGCTAGGAAGGCTTCTAGGGTTCCGTTGAATGCCATGGTGGGGAGGAGAACCGTCGGGTAGAGAGCGAGAATCTGCGGGGCTGCCGTTTGGAGGTATCGAGGGGGAAGGAGTAGCTTGAGAAGAGTTGGAAGGTAGGGCGGTGCGAAGGTCACCAAGAGGAGAGTGAGGTGTACGTCGAAAAGAAGAATGAGGCTCAAAGCGGTGTGCACTGATGTAATTGTCTTCGTCGCTTTTGAGGCTTTCTTGCCCTCTCGGGTATCTTCGGATGCAAGGGCTTTGGAGAAAAACACTCGACTCGACTCCTCGATAGGCTGAAAGACGATGCGAGCAACAAGAGAGCCTAATAGTAGGTTTGGTTGGGATATAATACCGGTGACTCTAAGTTGTGGGCTTACCATAATTCGAGGCGATGGCGTAGGCTCCTTGGTCCTCCAAAGTGCTGATCATCGAGACCGCGAACTTGTCGCCTTCGGTAAGAAAATGCTTTACTAATGACTGCGAGGTCATGGCCATTGAGAGCCGCAGGAGTTTTGGCTCAAAATAGTACTCCCGAACGCTGCGAAAACCTCTATCAGCCTACGTCTCAAACTCCAGTACAAAGTGACATACTTGTCGTGCACCGTCTCAGTGACCTTTGACGGCCAGAGTTTAAGTTGTGTCGGATAAGCCATCCAAAAGACCACCAAGGTACAAAGGCCGTAGGCTGCTTGTCCCACAGCGAATGCTAACAACGCTTTCTCTTCACCACTCCAAACGATGATGGCCACGGCGACAACAGCTTTTAGGATGACGGCACTGCCTTCAGCTCGCACCCGAATCCCAAATTGAAGGTCATTCTGAGCCTTAATATATAAAGGCTCCGATATTAAAACCAAAACAGCTGCGAGTGCATAAATTGTGACCGACTCGGTGAAATAGGGCTGGGAGAGGGTGGTAGGTGGAGTTAGGTAGAGATACAGGAGGGCAGAAAACAGTGCAACAGGGACTCCGAGTAAAGGTGGAAGGAGAGAAATATTTTCGATCGAACGGCGCACGTTGGTTTCGTCCTGAGTCTTGTCACCAGTGTCGGATTTGGCTCGGAGAAGGGCATTCCTTACGCCCTCCCGCGAGAGGAAGAGAATGGTCGATGAAAGCAGCTCGAATTGAATCGAAGCAGTCCCAAACACCGCTGGTGATGCCAGGCGAGCCAGTGCCTGGTTTAGCGCGAACGTTATTCCCCTGGACAACAGCTGGAGTAGCATCAGCGACGATGCGATCCCGAGGGCTTTGGAGGAAAGAGATGACTGTGATCCCGCATTTGAGGACATGTTAACGAGAGACGACCACACAGCGTGAGCTATGTGTCGCGGAGGTGGGTTAGAGAAAGAGGGCCGAGATGAAGGACGTGGAGGTGCCTCGCGTCTTGTCCGTCGGTATCCCACGGTTGAACTAGTAATTCTGACCGTACCTTGTTTCTCCCTCCCCCACTCAAGCATGGGACGCCCGCTATACTTCGAAGAGCTACTCAACACCCTCAGAGCAGCTCCTTCAAACACGTCCCGGGATGCGGAGCAGAATCTCTACTACGAGCTCGAGAGAGCGAAACCCAAATTCTTCCAACTGTTCGACCTGCCACCAAGAAACGCAAAAGAGAAACAGGACATAGAAGCAGGTGGGCGATGCGTGTCTAAGCATCCAAGCGTGTCTAATAGTCTCTCCAAGGCGTTGCAAAGCTTCACGGGCAGTCCACCGTTTCACATTTCAATCAAACATTCAAGAACGAGACGCTCTTCCTCGCTCAACAACTCAACTGCTCAGAGCTGTACTGCGCTGGCCTCATCGACGACGTCGCGGTACTCGACAAGTTTGGAAGACGCGCAAAAGCCGAGGATGCGGTCGCTCGGTTGCACGACGAACGCGTATACCTGCTAGCCTGCTTGCGGTACATCTTCGAAACCGCAATGAACCCAGTCGGACTCTCCCCGCGTCTGGCCACCATCATCCGGAAATATGCCCTCGAACTCATTTCAAGTCCATGTGAGCTTGGCGACGGCAAAGGAAGAGGAAGACTAGGGGAGAAGATGCTCCTGGAAATCGATAGACTGTCCAAGGCGATGGACACTATCCAGGCGGCGCTTGTCAACGCTCCAACAGCCACGACAGGTAAGTACACTCATTGGTTCAGCAATGCGATTTCCAATCCTATTTCTTTCTTCCTTAGCCACTAGCTTCGGGGAAGCCATCCTGAGGGTCCGCCTTGACCGAGTTCGATATGAGCGCCGGCAGCTGGGCCATCTTCTCTTCATCTTTACCGCCGCTCGGGAGATGGACAGGAATGGTGTGGTTAACCTTGTAAAATGGCTTTCCCAGGCCAAAGCTACCGACGACCTCGTCTACTACATCCTTACCGCTGTACTCTCCGCCCTAAATCCAACACCAGAACCGGAATCCCAAGACGCCCCTCCTCCTCCTCTCCTTGGTGACGGTACCTTGATGGTGCAGATAAACTCCGCCTTGGAGCAAGTGCAATGGACGATGCCCGGTCTTAAAGCATGCGTCAAGCTCCAGTGGTCCCTCTGGGTGCTGGAAGTACGGAGAAGCGACCCACATGTACAAGGAGATCTGACGGGAATCGAAAAGGATGTCGAGGAACTCGCAGTCTCTGCCATCAAAGCGGACGCGTTCAAGTTCGCGAAGGATCTTGTGGTCCGCTCGAAGCCCACCACCCAGGACGCAGCAGATTTAATACAAGAAATCGGAGCCACCAACGATCAAGGACTGGAGGACGAAGTCATGGATGCCGATTTCCGACCTTATTTCCTCCTCCAACTCGACGTCCTAGTTCAGTCTGTCATCTCCCGGATGAGCCCAACCCTACGCCGCCTGCGGACGAAGGAGGATGACGTCGAATACGCTGCATCCCGCGCCATGCGACTGTCGATGAACACGTCAACACTAGATGCGGCCCATCGTCGAAACGACACCGAAGCCCTATTCCGGTTGATTGCGGTCATCTTTGCGGAACGCGAGCTCGACGCCGGACTCAAGTATTGGCGCAGCGAAATGGATCCCGACGACCAACTCTACGTCTTCCTTCAATGGGCGGCAGAGGTGAAGCGACCCGAGCTCACCGTGGCCCTGTACGAGATGTTGGCCTCGCTCGCTCGAGGTCCGGAGTGCGCCATGGAGGCGTTCAACTTCCTTGCCCGTGGAGGGAACCAGTATTCGGGGCAAATGCAAGCTCAAGGGTCGTGCTCGTGGTCGACATTGTTCAATGCCCTACAAAGCACGGCCGACCATCTGGCGAAGACGAAACCAGCTGCGGTTCAAGTACCATTCGGACGCAGGGCTGGCACAGTTGGCACTATCTCACCCCAGGAAGTGGATCTCTTCCGCTCCTTCCTCCGCCTGCTTCGCAACGTAGTCCGTTACTCCGCCCCTGCAAGAGAAGTCATCCGGGACCACCAGTCGTTCAACGCTATCCAGACCCTCTTCGAAATTGTGCGCCACACCGTTCCTCTAGAACTGAAGGCTGCGTTGTACCAAACTCTCGCGGCTTTCGCTGAGAGGGACGGCAAGCCAAAAGGAGCCGAAGCAGTTCGCAACATGTGGAGTATCCTCGAACGGACGGAGGTAGTCCGGGATGCCGACGGTTCTGGCTTCAACCCTGCCAGCTACGAACTCGAACAAGCGGAGAGTCCCTTCAAGCAATATCCGGCGACCGTCGCATTGGTGGAACTGTTCAACGCCCTCATCTACGCTCCAACACAAGTCACCCTCAACCAGTCCTCCGTTGCAGCAGATACTCAAACCGTGCCCGACATGCTCGGCCAAAACAAGCGGGTTCCTGGGCTCAGCCCTTACATCGATTTCGTCGTCAATGATGTTCTGCTCAAGTGGGAAAGCAGGGGTTTCCTGTTCAATGACCAGAAGTACCGGATGTTGGACGCGAGCATCCATTTCGTCGAGAAATGCCTGGCTAGCTACGACCTGGGGAGCCTTCGGACCATGGACCTTTCTCCAGCAGGATTAAGCAATGTGGCTGCCGGTGGTGCCATGAACCCATTCACACCACTCTTGACACACCCCGGCTTCGACATCCTCTGTCGCCTATTGGTCGGCCAGTCTCCTTTACGCCAACATCTCTTCAACATCATGCGAGACGGATACGACGCGATAGAGAAGAACGTTGCGAAATCACACTACCTCAACCGAGCAGTGCGACGAGTTCTCCACATCATTCGAAGGGTGTTGGAGCTTGAGGTGCATTTCCTCGGGTCTCTACTCCCGGCTCTATCATCAAATCCCGCGGTGGCAGGTGTATTCGGCAGTCGCATCCCCAGAAACATCGCACCTCTAGAGGAATATCTCCTCCTGACCCCGGACCTCGTTCCTCAAATTGCAATGTATGTCAACCGGCAAGAGGATCAAGCAACCATGCTGCTCGCAGTGGATATCATATCGTTAATAAGCGATTCCGCGGCTTTCAACGTTATAGATTCAGCGGTACCTGGATTCGGAAGGAGGATTAACCGGTTGGTCGCTATCCTATATCGACATGAGTCAACCCCAAGCATCATCGAAGGCTTCGTCCGCCTTCTGGAACTTGACCCGGATGTTACATCAGCTGAGACGGACGAATCAATACCCGAAAACCTTCCAGAGGAGGATGCCACAGCCGATCTCTCCCACGCACTCCGGTCCTCCGTGATGTCACTGCTTCTACGGAATACCCTTCCTGGTCGCCCTGCACCAAATCTCGCTCACCTCCTGCTCGGGTTCCCTCTCCGCGTTTCACCTTCGGAGATGACCATTCAAGATCCGGAGGCATTGGGCAGCAGTCGCTCCTGCCTTCACACAATTCTCGATCTCGTCAACGTCGGCGTTCCACGACTGACCAATCCTTCTCAACGCGCCGATGAACAAGTAGAGAACGGGCTGCCGCCGCTCTTTGAACGTAACCCGGTCTTCGCCGAGCAGTGCTACCGACTTATCTACCAACTCTCAGTACACGACTTCACATGCACGCCCACTGTTCGGTACCTTCGGACGCGGGAGGACTTCTTTGCTCGGCACCTCGCAGCATTACCGGCCAAGGCAAGCCTGCCACTAGCTGCCGCGGAGACAAGTGGCGGAGTTGCGGTGTATGGAGATCAAAGCAGGATACCCTCGACCTCTAAATCCTTGGCTGCGTTCCTCCGGCTGCGTGCGGCACTGCTTGAATGCGTTGCCCTCGAATTACACGTTCTCCGTGAGACGAAACAGCCGCAACGAATAACACGACTTCTCCAGCTTCTCTTCGATACCACCAATTATGTTCCTTTCAAACCCAGCCAAACAGCTCTTGACAGTGTCATGGGTGGACTCCCAGCTCCCGCCCAACCGCTTATTCGGATACTGGAGATCTTCGAGTCTCTAGACTTCGAATGGGTTGACAGCATCGTTCGACAACAGGTAGAGCTCATGATATACCAGGACGCCAACTTCGATGCATGCCTCGATGTCGACGAGGATGGCTGTCTTGTGTATTCGGTGCCTTTGGTGGTCGCTTTGATCAACAAAGTCAAACGGCAAAGCCAAAAACTTGCAGCAACCATGTCCGAGCAACAGCAGCAACGTTTGAAGGCTGAAACTCGCTACGTCCTGGAGAGTTGCATGGTGGAGAATCATCGGAGGCAGATCGAATATGCCCGGGAGGTTTCATTCGTAGCATGGCGTCACGTTCTCGACATTGCATTACATGAATGCTTTGACGTCCTCCCTCATGGACAGCGCGAGCATCTCATCCTCGACATTCTCCAGGCGCTTCCTGCCTATCTGGCCCGGGCAAACGTGTCTGCCAACACAGCAATGCTTCTAGCAGAGGTGGTTCTTTCTCTAAGCACGAAGCTTCGCGAAGATCGGCACAGACAGTTAATCCTGCAATCCACTGTTGACGACACGTTTGCAGCCTCCCTTCCAGTGGAACGCATCCATGCAATCTTCCGCAGCATCGTCAATGCCGCCTTACGAAGTGGAACGTCGGAGCGATTCCGTGGAAATTTGTATGCCGCCATGACCAATTTCATCCATCTCGTCACCGCCGACGCTGGAGCCGCCGAATCAACCACTACGCCTGGGTCTACCGTTAATAAAACGATATCGCTCCTTGTCGACGATTCGCGCCGCGACATCAACTCACTCGCTCTCAGCACTGGCAGGCAGACCGTAGTCAAGCGCTCAGCCCTGGAATCTGGAACGTTGAGCATCGTCAATATGTTTGTGGACCGGCTCGTTCCTTTGGCCTGCAGGGATGCCGCAGACGGTAGCGAGGTGTGGAAGACGGTATCTTTCACTTTCCTTGACGCTTTGGTCCAACTCTCAAGAACAGAGAAGGCTCATCGTGTTTTGAACGTCATGGCAAGGGAGGGCTTCCTCAAGAATTTCGTGCATAGCCTGAAGAGTTCGGACGCCGATCTTCAGACTGTTCTCAAGCCCGAACCAGGTACGGGCCAATGTTTGTTTCTTCTCATCGAAGCCTGATACTAAAGAGACCCGTTCTAGAACACTTGAATCCTTTGTATGTCTACGAAGCTAAAATGGCCCTTCTCATTCGAGTGGCCCAGACCAGACAGGGGTCCGAACGCCTTCTAGATGCCCGTATCTTCGGACTACTGGCCCACTGCGAGTTCCTCGAAGCCCGCCCACAAAATGACCACGCTTTCCTCGGTAAATTACACACCACCATTCCACCCGCTTACGCCACAGTATTAACGACTTCTTTGTTTACGTAGATTTCGACAGCTTCCTCCCAACAGCCGTGCAGCGATATCATCAGATCATCATTCCAGCTCTTCAATTAGTCGTCAGCATTCTCTCGGCAGCCGGACAAGTCCCAACAGTGTTGAAACAGGCATTGGACTTTGTGCTTGCACAGCGCAAGACCATTCTTGCTTTGCTTACGGACCATTGGGATCATTTGACCTTGTCGCGATTGAAGGACTTGCAGCTCGTGGTGTCGTTGTGTTCCTTTGTTCTTCCCGCTGTTGACGACTTGGTAAGGAGGTCGAGTTTTCGTAAACTACAGCCGCTGATGCAACCGCTTTTAGTTATCACCCACTGGCTTCGGAGCCATCCATACCGCGTTGTTAGCATTGTCGGCCAGATGTATGAGTCCACGACGCTGGCGTGATGGTGTTGCTGCAGCTAGCGACGTTGAGAGGGACGAAGCACAAACGCCAGCTAGAGGTATGAACACCCCGCCATGCTCCGTTTTCAATTCAGCTGACAGTTTGGTGCGCTCAGGGTATGGGAAAGATCGACGGGACAGCGTCTGGTCTGAGAAGGTGGATAAGGCTGCAGCTGGCTTACAAAAATGGCTCGCGATCTATTCGGTGAACGTAACCGAATTGAAGGGCGGTAAGCGGCGCTCTGTTCTCCACGCTGTTCACCATACTGAAGAACTCGCTTGCAGACTTCAAACCCGTGATTGCGCCTGTGGTCATGACGAACGCGGTCGAAACCGGAAACACCGCATCTCATATTCGAAGTACGTGGTTGTCCTTTGAAGAGATTGGTCTTTTCGCTGATGTTCGATATGTGTGCAGGTCCTCAACCCAGTTTGAGCGACGCTATCTCCGCATTAAGCAGTGTTGTGGACAAGTTCGCCGAGGTCCAGGAGCGGACGCAGATCGTCTCGTCTAAATTGGACAGCCCCAACCAAATAGGGGCCGAAGAAATCGACGAGGTATGGATATCATTACCGAGCAGCAAAGACGTGGTCGATGTTAAACCTTCTTTGTCTAGATCACGGAAACCGCATTCGCCGAGTTTATGGAGGAACTCGATATGAACCAGCGCCGAGTCCTTGCTCTAAGAGAGCTCCACGATGCCTGGGAAAGGGGACAGCGAGAGGCGTTCGATCTCCTCCGTGAGTTGGATCTATCAATGCATCGCGGGCGACATAGCTGAACTAATGCATCTCTCTAGATTGGCTCGAGGTGCTCTTGCTTCTCTTATGGCGCCATCTCGACTACTTCACAAACAATGATCGCGATCAGCAATCTTCTGGGCTTAGTCTCGGTCGATCTTTGGGCTTCAGCCGATCAGCTCTCCAACTTGGGCAAGGTGCCAGTCTCAAGGACCAAGTGCGGAAGGAACTCCAACCTATCCTGAACCAACTGGATGAACTTTCACTGGTAAGCCCCGTTGTTCTGGTAGTGGAATAGCCCTCTGACCCCCCTGCTCAATTTAATAGCAACAAGATGTATTGGGTGCGGAAAGTTCGTCAAGGAAAATGTACCTGCAATTGGTGTGCAGACGTCTGCAAGAAACGATATCCAAGGAGGACGACTTTGGTGCCAGCGTCCGGTTGTACTAGTGCTGAACGAACCACGTCTAATGTCTGATATTACGTCTACTCTGTTGTTCTTTTCGATACCTTCATGTTTTCTCTCAATCAAAGTGGTTCAGCGGAGGGATTTGGGTACCTCGTCGGAGCGTTTCGGACACGGAGTTAACGGTGATATGATCATCCTTGCCCAACCTGCAGATAACCATCCCTCGACGCCGCGAGACCGTTGGGCGCACCCAAAGAGCTTCTACCAAACCAGAAGTGGAATGTGAATAAGTCAACGTGCGTACTTGAATCGTAATCTCCTTGAGTGAGGTTGATCCTTCCATGCTCAGTTTTCGGACGTTTGGACAGAAAGTCAGCAACCCAGAACGCAACCCCAGAACAATTATGAAACCCGGACTTCATGCCCTCCGTTTGAAGTTTCCACGCACCTCCAGAGCATTCAGAACCGATCCCCGCCCAACGCGTGGACCCCCTTCGGAAAATGAGTTCCTTCGACCAGCACGAGGCCGCCAAGCGTTATACGTCGGGAACATCAACCCAACGACGAATTACGCGCTGTTGCGCGAAACTTTCAAGACGTTACCGGCTTTCGCTGGGTTCAGGATGAGTGTGTTTGATGGCCCCTACATCGACTGCCTTCGGAGCGCACGTTGATAGATGGGACTCCTTTCCCCTCGCAGCGCGGCACCCCACAGCTCCAGTCGGCTTCGTCCAGTTCAAAAGCATCAAGTCGGCTGTCAACGCGTATCAAAGGCTGAAGCATACCACTTTGGTTGTTGAAGGGCGGCAGCTCGACATTCGGTATGCCAACCCACGTGAGGTCCATCCCGATTCCCAGCCTCAATTCAATTGCGATCTCGGAGACGAACAGTCCTCAAGCTCGCCAACTCCCTCGTCGCCGTTTGGACCGTCAAACACGCTGTTCATCCGACCCAAGAACGTGCAGGCAAAACCGCGCCACGCTGATTTGAAGAAGGTGCTCAGAAAGCTTCCTGGGTTCCGAACGGTCCGGTTCCGTGAGTGGTGTTACTCGACGAGGGACGGGTGAATGACTCAAGTTTTTTCCCCCCTTAATCCCTTTGGTATAGGAAGTAAATTTTTGCCACTTTGCTTTGTCGAGTTCGATTCCGTGAATTACGCCACCCAGGCGATGAAAACCATCCAGGCCACCCACAAGTTGGACAACTGGGTCGCATCATACGCTTCCCCTAAGATCGAGCGGGAACCTACAGATCAGTTACTCCTGCGGGTCCCAAACTCAAGTTCCACTTTCGACGAGGGCGCCTTCAAGAAGGCGCTTTCTAGGCTACCTGGGCTTTTGAGCATTCGAAGCCGTGGGTTTCATTCCTTCCGTATTCAAACGCTTTCCGCTATATGCTGATTCTCGCCTGTTCCTCGATAGACGTGACGCGTAACGAAACTTTGGACAGCCACTGGATAGCAACGTTCGATTCCGCCGAAGCTGCTACGAACGCGCGGGACCAAATTGTAGCAAACCCTAAAACTTGGCGATCCACCGAGGCGTCGTTTTTTGCCGAACAGAAGAATTATCGAACCAAAGCCCAACCGGACCCTTCTGCCGCGCTTTACATCTCCAACATCGCGCAAGAGACCTCGGCACGAAACTTGAAAGAATACTTCTCCCAGTTTCAAGGGTTCCGAAACCTTGTTCTCCGTGAGTTCGCTAACACAGCTCTCGGGTCGCTTCATTTACTGACTACCGCTTATTCCTCTTGGGTCGCTGCAGCAAGGTCGTCCAGGACTCGAGAAGATGCCGAGCTTCCAGGACAGCATTTAGAACCCCCGCACTCAGGGTGGGCGATAGTCAATTTCGAAAACGTCGCCGACGCCCAGAGAGCCTTGGATACGACCAACGGACAACGCCTCTCCGGAAGCAGTCTCAAGGTCTCTTTCAAGACTGAGTCGAGTGCTTCAGAGTCAAAGGACAAGAACACCCCGCCTGTGGTGACCAATGTTCTGTTTTGCCGGGAGCTTTTTGGAGTTACACCTGAAGAGCTTCATGAAGCGTTTGAGAAGTACGAAGGGTTTAAAAGGGCTCAGCTTTGTGAGTTGAAGACAGGAGCCCTTACACCTTACTGTATTTAGCTCTTCACTCACGACCTTCCCGTTCGACAGACCCCGATGGCAAAGACAGTTTCATGCCATACGCGAGGGTGATCTTTGATTCCTCTGGATCGGCTGTTAACGCTCTGGAATCGTTGAAGTCGCAACCGATCAAGATTGGGCAGAGCGATCTTCCGATTGTTGTTGAACCGCTCCGACTCCGGAAGGGGCAAAAGCACTGGAAGTGGACTCGGCCGATGCGATGACATCCTTCGTCCCCGTAACTTCCTAACTCACATTCAACTCTTCTTTAAAATTCATCAGCAGCGTTTTGATGTATGTACACCCCTTCAAATGGGAATTTAGCTTGTTCGCGCCATTAGCCGTTCCACTCCGCTCCTGTCGTAATCGTCCCAGCACAAAGAGAGGAACGCGGTGTCCCAACTCGGAACTCCTGGAAGCGGGTCGCCTTTTCCGATCCATGACTGCCGGCCTAGCGCTGGGCTTCAAACCTCGAGGTTCTCCCTTGTAGTTCCTCACGTCTTCTCTCTCCCCAGGCATAGGTCGGACGTTCCGTAGGATACCCTCCCACTTGAAACCCATCCTCTCGGCAGCTCTGATAGAGGGCTTGTTGTTCGGCGCTGCGGTCCACTGAACTCTTCGCATACCCCACCCGCCCTTCTCTGGGACTTCCAATGCGTGAATGAGTAGAAGGCCCACGGCGTTGGTCGTGACGTGCGTTCGCTGAAAAGGAGGGAAGATGACGAGGTGTCCAATCTCAGTAGCAAAGTTCTGCGGCTCCGTTCTGAGGTAAGTCAAAACGCCCGCGAGCTGTCCTCCCTGGTCCGGGTGGGTTTGGGGGGCAGGTTTAGTTTTGTCGATGATGGCGAACGGCAAGACCGCTGGATCGCTTCGGATGCGTTCTTCGAACCATAAGTAGAATTCAGCTGGGTTGGATGAGTGAAAGGGTCCATAGACGTGGTAGTCGTAGAGGTGAGGGTGGTCTGAAACGGCGGTGAGGTATTGGGTTGCGAAGACTGCGGGCTGACGTGGGGTGAGATGATGCCGGGTCAATAGTATCGGAGGCCGAGAGGAAGACCGCAACGTACTATAAATGGGACCAACTTGACTCTTTCACTTTCGAGAACGTCTGGGATCGGCATGCAAGAGTTCAAGTCCAGTGGACCGTCATCGTACGTCGGTGCCTCCGTAATTTTGGGAGGTGCTCTGTAGGAGTTGACGTAGGACATGACAATAGCGCGACGTCAGAGAGAGATGAAATGCCAGACCACGCAATACAACTGAATCGCTTTAATTATACCGAAGAAGGGTTTAAGCTACGAAACACGTGCCATGCGGGACTCCGACGGAGTGAGACCGATAAGAAACTTTACATAGCTCCATCCAGTTACCAGCAGCCGACCCTCGATTGGAGATTCAAGGATGAGTGGTAAGCTTGTTAGGTAACCCAAAGAAATACCTTCTTCCCCGGTGGAGGCAGCATCGGTCTCAGGTACTATCCCGCAAAGAGGGTTGTTAGTACGACAGCATATGGTATCTTTTATAGTTCATTATCAAATGTGATTTTGAGGGTCTTTGGGCTTAAGCCCTTAGCCGGTGATTTCGAACACTGTACTAATTTGGGACGAGAACAGGCAACGCAGTATGAGAAGCTAAAGACTGATAACAACTGCAAATCCTGCAATAGGGTGGGCGAAGAGAAAATCAGGATTCTGTAAGGCTGGTCGTTGAAATCGAGCTAGAATCCGGGAGAGCTCGACGGACAGCTTCAAGATCAAGAACACCGATGTTAGTCCAATCAAATGGGAATATGAGGATGGATCCTGATAGGACAAGCCCATCGTTTCCAACTCTCCGCCATGGCGGAGGAATCCAGCAAAGAGGGCGTTCCATGGAAGAATTATACTCCCACAGCGTATCACCCCGAATCTCCAAGCAGAGCAGCCGACCATTCTTTACGCTTGCAGGATTCCCTCGGCTTAAATTGCCCGGAACAATGTCTACCCGGCGAAGAGTCGCTGACTGGAAAGTAAATGCATTCAACTCCGTTGTTTGATCCGGGCCGGTAACCAAAATGAGTTCGTGAAGGGAGATGAAGCGACACGAAACCACTTCACGCGGATGCTCCTCGTGGAGCGTGACCAGCGTGCTTTGGCCGAGCAAATCCCACAAGCCGCATTCCTTGCGCGAAACGTAGAACAGGCGACTACCGTCATCTGAAAATGCCATTGCGAGAATTTCAGCCTTAGAGAAGGTCTGGAGCCCTTGCTGGGCTTTACCCGAGCCCACGGACACTATGGCTACATCGGCCGCAGGGAACGCTTGTGAGGGGAAATTGTAAGCCAGGAGGTGGCCATTGGAAGAAAATGCAACGGAGACGTTTCTTGAAAGTGAATCGTCTGCATTCCAGGTCGTCATACATTCAAGAGTGGACGTTTTCCAGAGCCGAAGCTTCCATCCACTCTCATCGGTGGCCTGAAGCGCGCCCATGGTTAAAAACATTTGCCCGTCAGGTGAGCACCACACATTGTGCGGCACTTCTTCGAGGGCCATAGTTCTTGGGCTGGCCCCTGGGATCGCGCGCCATATCCCGACGGATGGAGTTTTCCGAGAGGCCACGGCAATACACGAGCCATCAGCTGAGACGGTACATATTTCCAGCTCAGGCACCTCTACAAATGGGTTTTCATCCACTACAGCATCTGCGGGCAGTTCCCAGATCCTGAGGGACCCGTCGACCGACACGAACGCCAGGGTTGAGCCATCTGGCGAAAATGCAACTGATGCAACGCGGTCAAAGTGGTGTTCCCAAGACCTGATAATTAAATGACATGTTACTGCATCCCAGTTATCCGAGTCCCTTGTGAAGACTTTTAGGGCTTGGCGGTCGCCTTCCATCCAATTGGAACAAGCCATTTGACGTCCATCAGGAGACAGTGTCAAGAACGTCTCATCTTTCATGCTGCTGGTGGAATACGTCCGCGTACCAGCTCGATGATCCCAAACTAGGATATCCCCTCCTATAGCTTGGCACAGGAGACTGTTGCTATCAGGCAGAAATTCGATAATTGATCCATCCATACTCTGCAGGGTGCAATCCAACTGGAACTTCGGCTGGTCGCTTTCCCAATCCCAAATATTAATGCCTGTTGGACCACCCGTAGCAATGGTTGTTCCATCTGGCGACATGGCTCCGCACAGCAAATGACCGACGCTACCCCTGCGGCAAGACCGCTCACCGCCACTGGAGACATCCCAGGTCCTTAAGGTGGCATCCATTGATGCTGTCGCCAGTAATGAATTATCATCAGAAAAGGCGATCCAGGTGACGCCATCGGAGTGGCCTTGGATTCTAGCTACGGGAGTTCCGGCTGCAACATCCCATACTGTTGCAGTCGTGTCGCTCGAAGCCGAAGCGAGTAGCTTCCCATCCTTCGAAAATGCCAGACACTGAATTGGGGCCGTGTGAGCTTGAGAAAGCGGTGTTTCCCGACCTGTCACACTGCTGAAAACCTGGACCTCGCCACCTTCGCTGCCTGTGGCTACTTGAGCGCCATCCCGAGAGTACGCAACGCGAATGAGCCGGTTTCCAGTTGAGACGGAGAAAAGCGTTTCCTCCCACGCAGATGGTTTCCCCAAAATGACACAGTCCACTGCTGCAGAGGAAGCGTACTGCGATGTGAGACTACAGGGTGGAGCGAATAAGAGCGCCGTCGTGAAAATGTGGCCGCTGCTCTTCTTGATACCGTATCCATATTGGAGAACCACGCGTTGGATATCAAAGAGGAGGTTAAGAGTTTTAGGATTATGAACATAAACTCTCTGGAAGGACGTTAGTTAGGTAACGTGGTCACGATTTGGCGGAACTTACCTTGTACCAGTCTTCCATGGCCCGAAGTGATGTTATGGCAGAATCTACTTTTCCAAGCAGACTAAGAGTCTCGACCCAGACCAGAAGTTTCGTATTGCAAAATCCTTCTACGAGGTCTATAAGCTCTTTATCATCAGAACCTGCGTGGTGCAGGTGAGATGCGAAGTGCTCGCAGCAGTATTGAAGATGCGGCGGAACTGCTAATCTCAAACGACTCTCCAGCTCCGGGATCTCGGCGTTAGACAACCACGGGTTCCCTGTTCCGCAAGGGTCTTTATGAAGCAGAGAAATCATAGTATTGAAGCAGGATTTAGCGAGACGAGTGTGGCTTTCGGGCTGGATTGCGAGCCGAGGATCGAGGCACCGTTCGGGGTTGTTCAGGTAGTCGTAGAATGAAGGGTGGGCCAGCCTGACCGCGTCCCCGACGTCTTCTGGGACGATTACTACGGAGTGAAGGTGTCTAATAGCAGACCGAACGACTCCAGGCTCGAGATTGAGGAGAAGTTCTAGCGAGCCAGAAGGGAGTGGGTCTTGGAGTAGCGCAATGGTCTCAAGCACAACTCGGAAAACATGTTGCGTCTCTTCCGAGTCCTCGTCGTCGTCGTCATCCACCTCCTGAGCAAGTGCATATTGTAACACTTGCGTATATAAGGTATCCACTTCTTTGTACTTGGACGTTCCTTTAGACTTTCCTTCCTTCAACAGCAGCGTAAGCCTCGATTGAGGGTCCCTTCGCTTGCCACTGTCGATGAATCTAACGGCAGTGGAAGCGAAAATGAATAGAATGCCCGAGCGTTCGACCAATTTTTGGAGCTCCGATTCCGTTGGCCAGGGAGTCGGGATTCCGTGCGCCTCCGCGACATCATTGAGGCGTCGGCGAAGGAACAATTCGATGTCCGCCTGCACTATCGAGTCTTCGATGTCGTGCAGTGTGTAAGAGTGGGAGAGATTTCGCAGGATGGGTGAGCGGAATTTTTCCCGGATGTGCAATTCGGGCCGACTGGTGATGAGGATTTTTAGTGGCACGGGGATCTTACGAACCTCTGCTGCCAATTGCCCAAGAATTTCCTCGGCACCTGCCTCTGGAGAACATTCGTCCAGAGCATCTATGACAATGACGACCGCTCCGTTAGACCCCTTCCACTCCGCGAGTGGCTCCGCCAGAAGCTTCTTGAACTGCGTCTCCATTCGGGCAAGTCCGATATCTGGATCTCGCTCCAAGGACCGAACAATAAGCTTCTTAAGGTCCGAGTTGAAGACTCCGAGCTGGTACGCGAGCGAGGGGTACACGAGCATTGGATTTCTTCGATCGGTTTCATTGCGAGAGAAAAAGAAGCTGGCGCCGAGTTTGTTCTGCAGGTCGGATTCCTCGGCAATGGTATGAGCGATGGTGGACTTGCCGATGCCAGCGAGTCCACATAGCCAAAAGATAGGAGGGATGGAGGAGCTTTCGTCTCCGATCCAATTGCTTATCACTTCGAGGGTGTTCTTCCGAGTGCCCTCGAAACAACCGCGGGCGTCGTTCCGTAAGTGTGAGTTGTAACGCGCCTGCGCACGTGGCAGGAGTTGTAACTGGTTGTTCTGCGAGAGACCCCTTGGGTTAGACGTAGGTTGCGCCAAGGGACGTCGGAACATACCAAGGCGGCAGTCTCGGCACGGGAAAGGCCGTCCGAAACCTGTGCTAAGCCCTGCGTCGCCCGCTCTGTCGCTGCCTCTGTCAAAGCAGCAACTCGGTCCAGTTCTCTTCTCGTATCCTTTTGCGCGTCTGCCACTACTGCTCCCAACTGATTCGTTTCCGCGGAGATTGTCGCAGATAGCACGTCTCGAGCACCTTCAACGACCAGCTTCGTTCCGCTGATTTCCTTATCCATTTTTTCAAAGCCCTGGTGGATTTCAAGTTCGACTACAATTGCTGCTTTAAGCTGATTTATTGGTCAGTGGAGGAATGGGGCAAGTCTTCGATGAGTCCCGCCGACCAACCTGAAAATTCTGGATCGCGTTGTGTAGCTTTTGGTTCAGTCGGTTGAGGATTCCCGCACCCTCTTGATGCATGAAGAGCTTTTTATAGCGAGGACGTGAAAGGAGGTTCTCCGCATCGATGCAAATGGATTCTAGATCCCTGCACTGCCGTCGGCACGTGACTCACTGTCCTCTTGGCTAATTGGCTCACCTGCCGAGATCCTCAAGACGTTGGCGCAGGTCTGGGGTAATGTGACGATGTACGCCCAGTGGCTCAGCTTGGAGCGGGGATGTGACCGTTTGATTAAATTGCATCACGGTTCCCACCAGCGACCGAAGATCGTCGTCATTGTCTCTCACATTCTAAACGTTTAGAGGTTAGGCTTAATTGCGACGGGAGCAAAGAGGAAGTAACATGCTTTGATTGATGTGATCACTGATAACAAACCACCAATCCCTGCCTCTAGGCCCGGTACTCCAAGCCCGGCTACTCCATCTCGAGCGATGGTAAGGATCGCCTTTATGGCCGCAAGAGGGTCAACATCTGTTGTATCTTTGGACCCGGCTTTGGTCTTGCCGGGGCGAGATTTGGACGTAAAGTTCCAAGGCATGCTAGCAATAGGGGGTGGCTAGCGGGATACGAATTCTTGGTGATGAGTTAATTACTGGATCAGGACTCTCCCAATACCAGAGCTTCCGTTGAGATTACTTGCCTCGATGATGTCAGCAGGTCTACAGATAGTGAGCACACGTTTTTGGGCCGTTGGCTGATGGGAATCACGAGGGCGCAGCGAAATGTCACGTGGGGAAGATAGGATTTTGCCATTTCGTCCACCCGACCGCCGTGACGACACGAGTCGTCGGAATCTAGCTAAATTGGCGTACCCGAGGTTATCAACAGTCTAGAAAGACTAATCGAGTCCAATATGCTGCAATTTCCCTCAGCGTGACACTGTTCCGGTTGGGCTGCTGAATGACTAAGCAGATCGCGGCTGACGCGGCGAAGTACCCAGGCCGGTCGTTCTTGTGACCTGGTCACCCGGAGGCCCAGAAGTACTCTGCCATGGCGAAAAATCCTCGTATGTAATGCTTTAGGACAGATAGGTTTTGCCGACCCAACAGTGAGTAGACAAACTGCAGGCAGCAACACAGATGGGGTTGGGCTCCGGTCGGGTGCAGGGACAGAAATTACAATCTGAAACAATGAGCACGACATTATATGAATACACTCACATTAACATTTGTCCAGGCACGCAAGTTCCTAAAGACCATTTCCACTGGTGGAGGCAAGACCTGAAGACGCACATCTCCAGGTGCTGTGCGGGACGATGGCAGAGAGCTCATAAATAGTCACCTCATTTTGTCGACACACTTCTATCCAAAATTTCCGTATTTAGTATTCGGTCAATTGAGGGAATTTGGGTGGATTCAGGTTGCGGGATATATCGAGGCCACAACTGATGACAAATCCGAGTGCTGTTTGACCCCTTGTTTGTCGCCGCGCCAAAACGAACACCTACCCTCGTAATAGAAAGGCGCGACAACCTTTCGATCCGCTCCTTTGACTTTGCATCCCTTTTGCACTTGTGTCGCGCCAACTCAACCACACTGTAGTCCTTCACTCAGCTCACCACTCGCAGCGATACTGCGTTCTCGCAAAAAATGACCGCTGAAGATCCTGCATACGAGGGAGTCTCTGCCAACATTGATGCCGAGAGCGATGATGCAGCTGAGCAATTACTCGACGAAACCGCAGAATCAACGTTTGTACCACCCCCAGGTAAGCTTTAACGCGTTTCCCTGCATCGATGGTCGCTGAAAACCCTATCCGGCGATAGTACCAAGAGCCCTCCGGATCCCTGAAGTCCTCCTAGACATATTCATCGTCTCTACAGACTCGACGCGAGCTGCTGCCGCTCGTGTCTGTCGCTCATGGAGTACTCTCGCTCTGGACGTTCTTTGGAGAGACATGCAATCCCCAATCCCCCTGCTGCAAATCCTTTCACCCCTGCAACCGAAACAAACTCCTGAACAGGACGGAGAAACTTACAAGGACTGGGTACGCCGCGTTCTTCCTCATGACTCATTATCATCCTTTTGGCTCTTACGTGACTTCTAACTTCGGATGTACTCCCTTTTGGCTCGTTGCTGGGGCGTTTTCAGGATTTCGAAAACGGGTTGGTCGACGTGGACTGGACGCGTTTTCACTCTTACGCCACGCGCATACGAACCCTCGTTTACCGTATCAACGATCCCGCCATCGGAAGCAAGAACAACTGCCTGTCACCACGAGCACTCGAACGAGCCGCGTTGCTCTACCCGCACGGCCGATGCTTAGTGCCAAACATCCAGGAGTTGAGGTGTCACGTGACCTGGGATGAAGCCGTTCAAACCATCCCGGCGTTCGTCGGCCCGAAGTTGAAGACCCTCGCGATGTCCTTCTGCACGGGCATGCCAGGCAGGTGCTTAAAGGGCCTTTTCCAAGCCCTGGTCTCTCGAACGCCGGTGTTGGATCACTTCCATTTGTCGACCGACTGTTCCGTCGCGGAGTTTGAAGGAGCGTTGGCGAAGTGGTTCGAGTCGACCCCGTTGTTGACGGAAGCGGAGCTGCCGCGGTATTACCAGACGGAGATGATCGTAGACACTTTGGGGAAGCTGGAAAATCTACGCAGTTTGGCTACGGTCTGGGACAACCATCTGCCATACGACGCGCACGGCGTGTGCTTCCAACTATCCGACGACTCGTTCCCCTGCCTTACCAACCTGGACATCGAGGGCCACTTGGACTTCGCCCTGGCCACCCTTCAAGCGTCGCCTCAACTCTCTCGGATCAAGTGCATCTGCCTTACGAGCTACCGAGCACCAACGTCTGAAGAAGTCCTCAACCTCACGACAGCGCTAGCGTCGGCCTGCCCCGCGTTGGACGTGGTGTGGCTGAACTTGGTTTCAGAAGACGGTACGGCCGCGACTGAACCTTTGGCGTTCGAGGTGTTCCGGCCGTTGTTGGAGTGCCACGCCGTAACCGAGTTCGTAGTAGGCCACGACATGCCGCTGTTGCTAGAAGCAAGCGACGTCGACGAGATGGCGGAGGGTTGGCCGGAACTCAAAGTCCTCCTCTTAACCCGTGACCCAAATAACGCCTCGGACAGCCTCACCTCGGAATACGGCCTCGACGTCTCCATCCTCGCGCACATGGCTCAAAAGCTCCGCAACCTCACCAACCTAGGTCTCTTCCTCGACGTCGAACAGTTCACCGACTTCGAGGGCAACTTTGACCCGCTACACCAATTCGAGAAGCTCATCGTACTGGACGTCGGGTGCTCGCCGATACCCATACACGCGGTTTCCGCAGTGGGGTTATACTTGGGCAGTTTGATCTTCTCGCCCGACGCGTGGATACAGTGTAGCATGGAGCCGTGGTATAGAGGAACGAGAGGAGACGCCAAGTTCACGGAGAATTGGGGGAGGTGGTATAATACGTACACATTGATGAACATGGTGACGCGCTCGAAAGCCGTTACAGCCAAGACGACCGGGATGCTCAGGCAGGGGCATGAAATTCAATCGCTGAAGAAGAGGTGAGTCTCTCCCTAGGCCTTTCTCTCCTTTGGTGTTGACGGGTGTTTCAGATATAATAGGCCCGGCTCTCCTCTCAGAGTGAATCAGTAGTGTCGACACTGCTGTCCCGGTAGTCAGCTTTTTCTCCGTCCTGGAAGACGGGTATACCTCTCGGCTCATTTCGGTCTCAAATCATATTTCTTCCCCTTACTTTGCTTCGATCGTCAATTGTACAGTGCTGTCCAGGTTGTTTATGCTAATGTAACTCTTCTACCTTGTCGTCGGGAATATTGACGCAGAAATTCGGGTGTCCGGATCTCTGTAGGTGGACCAATCGGCCGCTGGGGAGACCAGAAATGGAGAGACCATGGCAAAGATACCTCTCTAATGGCTATGAGCTTAAGTTGGCACAGCATATTACTGGGCGGGGCTTTGTCATAAGGGCTCATTCGAATATAGGGGAGAGAATGGTGCACAATCCGGCGACTCATCGTGGTTTGACAGGGTTGATGGTCCGGTGCTTCCCTGGTCATCCCTCCCGATTGGATCTCGTTCATGACACATACACAGCTCGCGTATCACCAGGTCCGATGATGGGTATATTTCAATGGATATGGTGGTGCGCTCGCGGGTCGTCACAGCCAACTATGGAGGTGCTTAGGCAGAGGCATGGAAGTGATTTACTCAAGAACAGGTAGTCCGATGCTTCTCGCTATCCCGACTGTTTGAGCTTCGCTTGTAACAGATACAAAGCTCATTGACGCATGACTCGATTTCGTAGCATGCTTTGGTAGTTGATGGTCAAGGATAGGTGAAATGACGGAACTCAAGGAGAGGAGAGTGCGCCACGGGCCTGGTTGGAGGCTCCTAGTGTATATACCGTACACACAAGTAGTCGATGGCCTCGAGCTTTTATATCGTTTAGTGCGAGTCACATGGCAATTTCCAAGTTTCTTGAACGTGGCCAACAGACAGTGGGGGCGTAGGCAGGTTTTGGAAAGAACGTTTCTCCATTATATTATAGTCTCGCCTGAAACCTCAGCCGATCGGCCAATCGCAGAGGTATGCCCCCTTCCTGTTTCCTTTTCTCGCACATATCCTGACGAAATCCCAATGTTCCCTAGTTTCTATTCTAACAAATTCTTATCACATATCGGCCTATTGCCATATTGCTGGATGTTATTCTAACAGGATAAAGGAGAGGTTGCGGCAGCTTGTCCGTTCTCAATTGTTGTCGCCAGCATGCTCGAGCAGGTAGTTGACGGCCAGGTATTCGTTCTTGTCACAACCGAAGTAGGCTTCGACTGCATCATTACGGGAGAAGCCCATCTCCTGGATCTAGATTCCAGGAAAGTAAGGAAACGAGGTCAGTCAGTGGGGATTCGAACGCTGAAGGCTTTGGCTACGTACTCTGTCGAGTGCCTCTTTCTCCGCCGGACTTACTGAAACCCCCTGAACCCTAACGCTCATACCAGGTAGTTTGAAGCCAGCAATGTCGTCTCCGCCCTGCCTGCCATCATTGCAAGCATCGAACAGCCGCAAAGCAAACTCGGGGTCTTTCTGGAACGCGTCGGCGAGGCCGGGGTTTGAAGGGCGGAGCTGATCTATGAGCGGTTGAAGCTGAGAGGGGTCTTGTAGGACCCTTCGTCGGAATTCTGCGTACTCGGGATTGAAGTTGGAGTTGGAGTTGGAGGCGGGGCTGGGTCGGGAGCTGGAGCTAAAACGAGAACCCATCCCACCCAGTCCGCCCATTTCGCCCGTTCCACTTAGTCCGCCCATTCCACTTAGACCACCCATTCCACCCATTCCACCCATTCCACCCATTCCACCCATTCCACCCATTCCACTGCCGCCCATTCCTCCCCTTCCGCCCATTCCACTTAGTCCGCCCATACCACCCATACCACCCATGCCACCCATTCCACCAAGCCCGCTCCGTCCGCTCAGTCCACCCAGCCCGCTTCCCGCACCACGACTTTGAGAGCCCATATTCGATAAGCTAGGTCGTGATCCCATACCGCCCAGACCACCCAGTCGGCTTTCCGCGGCAACACCAGGAGTGACAATGTGCAGTGGGTCTTTTGCGTCCGCGGACGGTAGCTCGCTGGGCGTCGCAGATTCTTGACAGGAAGCCTCGGTTTGGTCATCGGTGTTGCGCGGGATATCGCCCTGGCGAACGATCCGAATCAACGTCTGAAACCCACTAAAAAGGAACTGAAAAAAGGAGGGTGCTTACACTCATCAAGAACTCGGCGGCGCGATCGGGGTTGTTGTAAGCTACGCGCAAGGCGGGCCGGATCATGTTTTCGGGGAAACCCATATCCCTCAGCCTTTTGATGGCGTTTTCCGAAGGGGGACCAGTGGCAAAAGCGGTCTGCATACCGACGAGCGAAGGCCCTGAACGCTCCTCTGACGCGGGCGTGGTGGTTGTGGTTGTGGCTGTGGACTCGGTGGGTGGTTGGATCGCAGGTTCAGCAGGGACTGGAACAGAATCGGACGGCGCTCGATCGCTCGATGGAGGTATGGTGATAGTAGGAGTGGTGGTAAAGCCCGAAGTAGAGATGCCAGGAGTACTTGTAAAGCCCGAAGTAGAGATGCCGGAGGTAGGGGTAAAGGTCGAAGCAGATGCGGCAGGGGTAAAGGCAAAGCTCCCAGTGGTAGCCGAGAAAGTTGATGCGTCTGAGCCAGGCCTCATCTAAAAATTGAAGAAACAATGATCGGCGAGTATCAGCGAGCTGTCACAAACCCAACAAAGACGCCTCAAAGGTAAAAAGATCTAAGCGTACCTTCGAGATCATGAGCACCAAGAAGTCAGTTTCTTTCAAGTTGGACTGCTCCACGGGAAAATCATCAGCCAGAGTCTTGCCCGAGAAGAGGAGCTTCTGGTTAGCAACGGGGTCGCCGTTGATTGACGCTATTTTCGCCTTCACGTGAGCGATGGTATCCCCGGACTCGATCGGGACCTGAAATTGTTTTTGTTGAAGAGTCTTGACATTCACATGAGACGTGGACATGGCTAGGTAGCAAGGGTGAGAGAAGGAAAATGGGGATAGAGATGAGTGGTGAGATGTCAGATGCGATATATGAAAGGCGGGTGTGTTGGGGCACGGAGTTGGCTAAAACGTAGATCGACGGCTTTTATGTAGACTTCAAACCCAAAGCACGGGGGATACGCGAATTCTCACAGCTTGCCACTGAGTAGGAGGCGATGGGGTTGGAGATTTCCATATAATGTTACCTAGAATCACAAACAGTGCAGAACCGAAAAAACGTCAGCATAACCCAGAAACATTAACAGACGGTCCTCTGGCACAAGGACGCTTAGATAGAAAAAGTAGAAGGATCGTACGCAGTTGAAATTGGGGTTCATTACCGTATTGGGAGAGGAGAAGTGGCAATGAACGGGGAAGAGGTTGAAGTGGTTTCGTACTCAGCTTGGATTTGGTCTGCCTCGCCCCAGATCTGGAGTAGATTGCCCTGCCATAGCGCGGGATTTACTTCCAATGAGGTGATCTCTCTTCAAATTCGGTGATCGAATAATGAGTGTTGGGGGCGGGGGGAGGGCGTGACTTGAGAAACGCGGCCTTTCCGCTCGGGGCATGCGGCTTCTTTCCGGAAGTTTGCGCTGTTTGTGCTCAAACTCTCAGCATTGTACAAATGAACGCGTCCTCGAGTCTCGATCCATTAATTTGTTTTAGCGCCTTATATATCAATTACTATTCACGCAGGATCCTTCTGTTGGGAGTATATGTATAGGACAATCTTCGCTGACGGAAAAAGATCCCAATTCAGAGATCCGTTTAAGTTATATTAAGAGGAACATTCTCAACAATCCTATGAATCTCTATTGTGATGAGGAGTCAAAGAGCTCCTTATTTGGTACCTCGGCAACTGGGTTGCGTGAGAGAGGGAGAGTCTCGATTTTACCGCAACAAGCTGCCTGAAGTGCGTGAAGACGTGGCCCGGCTTGAGGCCAGGACCCTGGGTACAGACACACGTGAGCACGTCGTGAAAACACAAGTTTCTGTGGCAAGAGAGAGAACACTGCTGATGATTGGCTAAGGGGAATGCAAGCTAGTACGCGTCCAGTTCAACCTGTCGGCCGAAACCTCATGTTTGTACCCATTGTTTGTCACCGCTCCGAAAGGCCGGGTCTCCCTCCCACAATTGCAATTCGCTCCCTTCACTTCGAAATCATTTTGGTACCGTTTGTAGGTCACCCCTCAGTCCTCAACCGTGCAGCGCCAGGCTCCCTAACAATAACTCCCTGAGATTGAATTCCACGCATGAGGCAGTCTCTTCCAAAGCCGACATTTTCGGGAGCAACGGGACAACAGAGGGATTGCTGGGGAACACCAGCGAAGCAAGTTTCATACCACCTAGAGGTAAGCTTTAACGTGTCTCTTTGCTTCAAGGCCTGCTGAAAACATCCTTTTCTGGTTTTAGTACTAACAGCGCTCATATCCGAGTCACTTTTAAAAACATTCGAAAACTCTTCCACCAACTCGACACCGGCTGCTGCTCTTGTTCGTCTTTCATGGGTGTTCTCGCTCTAGATGTGCTGTGGACGGACATGATCTCCCAATCCCGCTGTAGCCTGTTGCACCCCCTTCCGCTTCCGCCGAAACAAGCTTCTAAACTGAACCGAGAGACCTACATACAAGCATCGGGTATGTGTTTACCTTTCACCTCCCCCCGGTTTCTCGTATGCGAGCCTAACGTTGGACATGTCCATTTCAGATCTCTCTGAGATCCCAAGGATTTCGTAAACGGCCTAGCCGACGTGGACTGCACCCGGTTTCACTCCTACATCACACGCATTCCGACGCTCTTCTATCACATCAAAGACCCAGTCATTGGAGGCAGCAAACAACTGCAACGGGTCGCTTTACTCTACCACGTCGCCGTGGCCCATCCACTAGCGGAGATGCCACGTGACCTGCGGCGAAGCCGTCCAGAACCGTCCCGCGGGTCGTCCGCCCGAACTTGAAGACCTTCGCTATAGCCATTTGCACCGACATGCTCGCGAAGTCCTGAAAAAGGCCTGGTCCAGGCGTCGGTCCCTCGAAGGGCGGTTGTGGATCACTTCGAATGGCCAACAGACTGTCTCGTCGTGGAGTTTGGAGGAGCGCTGGCGAAGTGGTTCGAGTGGACTCCACTCTTGACGAAATTGAAGCTACCGCGTTATTATTACTGTGTGGAGATGATTGTAGGGAACTTTATGGAGGCTTACAAATGAGGAGTTTAGGGGCAACCACTTGCCGTACGACATCCACTTCTAACTCTCCGAGGACTCGTTCCGTTGCCGAATCAACCTGGAGGTCAAGGGCCACTCAAACTAAGCCCTCATCACGCCTCAAACTTCGCCTCAGCTCAGTTGGATCAAGTGCATATGCCGTAACAAGCTACCGAGCCTCAGCGTCTGAGGAAGGCTCGATCTCATGACAACGCTCACGTTGATTTGCTCTCGGGTTGGATGTGGTATGGCTCGGCCTCGTCTCGGAAGACGGTACGATCACAACTCAGCCCTTGCCTTTCGAGGCGTCCCGGCCATCATTGGGGTGCCATGCAGTAACGAAGCTCGTGATGGACCGCAACACGCACCGTTACCAGAAGATAGTAACGTCGACAACACTCCAGAAGGGTGACCGGAAATCAAAGTCTTCCTCTCAACCTGCGAACCCAATCGCGGCTCCCACAGCCTCACTCCCAACCACGGCGTCGACACCTCCATTCCCGCGTACATGGTCCAGAAACTCTGTAACCTCACGAACCTAGCTCTATTTCTTGGCGAACAATCCTCCAAGTTCGAAGGAAACCCGAAACCGCCACATCAATTCATCGTATTGGACGTCGGGTGCTCGCCAACATCTATCGACGTGGTTCGACGTTGGGGTTATACCTGCTACGTTAACAGAGAATTGGGGGGTGGGGGAGGGAGGAAGGGTATCCCGCGTATACCTTGAAGATGGTGACGCGCTCGAAGGGCGTTATGGTCAAGTTATGAGGACCCTCAGGATCCTCCTCTTAGACTCCGTTCATTGCGTATTGTGTTCTTTCTCTGTCACTGTGACGAACTTGGTACACCCACGCATTTAGCGCGGGGTTAACGAAATATTCGAGGCGACTCGAGGTTCAAGGGGGGCGGATGAGGAGGGGTCGCTACGACCCGAGCGGAAAGAGCGGACACATGCTTTGCCTCACCTCTCAGGTCTTACCTCCTGGCGCAGTGTGAAAAATATGATATAGACTGTTACCAAGAGTTAAAGTCTTTCTGTATGAGAACTACCGTATTTTACAAAGGAATCGAGCGCGAACAAGATTTCCGAAAACTATGAAATCCAAGATACCAGCCGAGAGCGTGTTAGAGGCGCTCTCACTAAGGGATTCGGGAGGCATGAACGTAAAAGGAAAAGGTGTAATCTTGACGTCGCAGAGGCCAAACAGAGAAGAGTCTATAAAAGGACAATTATTAGCCGTAAGTGCGGCAGTTCAATTGGTTGCTCAATGAGAACTCACTTAATCTACGCGCGATAAGGATGTTTATGCGGTGGGATCTGAGACCCCCTGAATTAATTCCCAAGCAGCAGCACAGACATCACTCATAGACTGCCCCTTTTGCGTGTAAATCTTGCGGGCATCCATGCAGTATGACCTCAATTCAGCGAGCTTCCCTTGCTCACGACACGCCTCCATCAAGCCATCTAAGGCTTTGGCTTCCCCATCCTGATCAGCAATATTGGTGGAAGTGACACGTGCGAGAGCAAAATGCTCTTCCGCGTCACGATGACGCCCTTGAACACTGTACAACGACCCTAGGTTACGCAGCTCGAGTGCTTCGCCACGTCCGTCACCCAGGCTGGAAAATAGAGCTCGCGCAAGAGAGTAAGACTTCTCGGCCTCGGCACACCGGTCCCGATGAAGATATGCATCTCCCAAGCGATCGAGAATCGCTGCGCGACGGGTGTCATCACCGATCCTCTCGATTGCGGTCTCAGCTTGTGTTAGCGCTTTCGCCGCTTCGTCGAACTTTGATTGAGCATTAAATGTCTGCGCCAAAAGCATTGAAACATCCACCTTGAGGTTGTCATCAGCCATGCTGATCCCAATTGCAAGAGCTTCAGTCAGAGATTCCTCTGCTGCGGCAAAGTTAACCGTAGCTTGGTAAGCAAGGGCAAGAGGTAGTAGCGTCGCTGCCCGACTATCATCTGATTCAGCTTGACTGTATGCAACGAGAGCCTGGCAGAAAGATGATTGGGCTTCCTCGTAGAGATGCTGCTTGCTAAATAGCATTCCGAGGCTATGGAGAGAGTTTCCCATGGCTAGACGATGACCGATGCGAGAGTGGGTCTCAAGCGCTTTTCTGAAAGCGGTCTCCGCCTCCTGGTACCTCAACTGATCTCGGTAGATCCCTCCTAGACTGTCTAATGCGTTCGCCGCACCGTGATCATCGCCGATATGAGAGTAAATCTCTTGCGCTTCGCTGAACACTTTCACTGCCTCCGAGTACCTCGATTGAGCTATGTAGACCTCTCCGAGATTGTCCAATGAGTTCGCTGCACCAAATTCACTGCCTATGCTAGAGTACATGTCGTGCGCCTGGATCAAGACCTTCTCCGCCTCTTGGTATCTCAATTGAGCATCGTAAATCCCTCCGAGACTGTTCAACGCGTTTGCTGCGCCGACTCGATTGCCGATGCGAGAGTGAAGCTCGTGTGCTTCTGTGAAAGTTTTCTCCGCCTCCGTGTACCTCAACTGAGCGGCATAGATCTTTCCCAGACCATCCAACGCGTTTGCGGAGCCGAGGTCACTACCAATGCGAGAGTGAATCTCGTGCGCCTCTCTCAAAGCTTTCTCCGCCTCCTGGCCCCTCGACTGGGAGTCATAAATCTGCCCTAGAGCGTCCAACGCGTTTGCCGCACCGAGTTCACTGCCGATGCCAGAGTAAATCTTGTGCGCTTCTATGAAAGCATTCTCCGCCTCTTGGTAGCTCGACTGAGCAATTTTAATCCTTCCAAGACCGTCCAAGGCGTTGGCCGTACCGAGATCACTGCCGATGCGACAGCTAATGTCGTACGCGTATTTCAAGGCCTTCTCAGCCTCCTGGTATCTCAACTGTGTATTATAGAGCCTTCCCAAACAGACCAACGCGTTTGTCGCACCAAGGTCACTACCAATGCGAGAGTGAATCTCGTGCGCCTCCTTGAAAGCTTTCTCAGCGTCTTTGATATTCGACTGAACTTCGTAGATCCGTCCCAGACCGTCCAAAGCGTTTGCCGCACCGAGCTCGGTGGCGATGCGAGAGTGAATCTCGTACGCTTCTCTCAAGGCCTTCTCTGCCTCCTGGTACCTCGATTGAGCATCGTAAATCCGGCCCAGGCCGTCTAACGCGTTTGCCACGCCATTAACATTGCCAATACGAGAGTGAATATCGTGAGCTTCTCTCAAAGCTTTCTCCGCGTCCTGGTACCTCGACTGAGCATCGTAGATCATCGCCAGACCTTCCAAAGTGTTCGCCAAGCCGAGGTCACTGCCGATGCGGAGGTGAATCTCGTGAGCTTCAATGAAAGCCTTCTCCGCCTCCTGGTATCTCGATTGCGCTTCGTAGATTCGCCCTAAACCGGCCAACGCGTTCGCCGAACCGAGGTCACTACCGATACGAGAGTGAATCTCATACGCTTCTCTGAAACCCGTCTCCGCTTCCAAGTTCTTTGATTGAGCATCGTAGATCCGACCCAGACCGTCCAGCGTGTTTGCGAGACCGAAGTCATTGCCCATGCTAGAGTGGATCTCCTGAGCCTCTCCGAAAGTCTTTTCCGCCTCGTGGTACCTCGACTGAGCATGGTAGAGCCGTCCCAAACCGTCCAGCGCGTTTGCCACACCGAGATGATTTCCTAGGCCTGACTGAATTTCGTGAGCTTCTTTGAAAGCCTTTTCCGCTTCCTGGTACCTTGACTGAGCACGGTAAATCCCTCCGAGACCGTCCAATGCGTTTGCGGCACCGAGGTTATTGCCGATGCGAGCGTGAATCTCGTGCGCTTCTTTCAAAGCCTTCTCCGCCTCCTGGTTCCTCGATTGAGCTTCGTAGAGAGCTCCGAGACCGTCTAAAGCGTTAGCCGCGCCAATCTCATTGCCGATGCGAGAGTGAATCTCGTGTGCTTCTTTGAAAGCCTTCCCCGCCTCCTCGTACCTTGACTGAGCATCCTAGATTAGTCCCAGCCCATCCAACGTTTTTGCCGCACCGAGGTCATTGCCGATGCGATAGTAAATTTTGATAGCTTCTTTAAAAGCCTACTCCCCCTCCCGGTAC
>WSUI01000326.1:0-31647 GCA_019633595.1 Tulasnella sp. UAMH 9824
AATGGTTCTGAAGCTGAAAAGGCAGAGGCTCGCATCGAGGCCGACGTTTACGAGAGCCTCCAATATGCCCTTGGAACGAAGTGATCTATTATATCATGTCGCTTGTTCGATGAAGAGCAATCTAGAGCTCTGCTACCGTTATTTTTCAGCGCGTTCTCGTGCACTCTGGGATTTGCGCTTCAGGTCCTCCGTCCTCTCCGTCGCTCCAACCGCTGCCAATACACCCATCGTCTCCTGGCGGGACCCACTTTTCAGCATCTACTGAGCCCTGCTTTCAACACTTTACGCACATTTAAGATCTTTGAACGGTGCTGTTCGTTATCCATGAAATTTTGCGACTGAAAGCGTTTAACCAAAATCCCGGTTCATTCCCATCTGCCACTGGGCCAAACTGAAGTAAACCATCCTTGATTGAACACTCGAAAGAAAAGACCACTACCATCTCCCTCAGCCACAGCATGCCTACCACCATTTTCGATGCTCCCGCTCCCTCTTCTGACACCTCAGACTATGGCCCAGACGGTACTGTTGACTCGGACGATTCGACGTCAGACCAAGACGAGGCGACCTTGATGTCTCGCCCACTTGTAAAGGAGGAGGTAACCGATGATCCGCCCTTAACGAAGAAGGCATCAATTGGGCGTATAAAGGATGCATGGGATCATGAGCCACTCGCTGGGCAATACGACCGAGCAACCGACGTCGCTCCAAGGTTGTTGGTCTGCGGTTGGCAAGGCTGTCGGTCCAAATTGGGATCTTTTGCCCTCCTGGAAAAGGCAAGTCTGCGCTTTCCAGGGCGGCCGATCGTTGGACAACTGACCCTCATCTGGCGTAATAGCACTTGCGGAAAAAGCATGTCCAAGGGAGTGAACCGACTCCAGTGAGCACGTCTTGCGTTTTGTTGCGGGAACGTAACTCTTGTTGACATGAAATGAAACCTCCCTTCCCTCGCGTCACCGTCCTTGCCTATTTCGTCCCACTCCGCGCGGCCCTCCCTCGCAACATAGGCAGCCAGCACGTCTCGTGGGACGCGAAAATTCGTATGCCGGTATGGGTCGTGCGCGAATCGTTGGTTCGCAACACGGGACGACTTGATGGCTCACGTCGTCGACAATCATCTTGAGCAGCTGCGACTGATGTGCCCCGTCAAAGGTCAGCCACTTCATTCGTCGAGCATAGTTTTTCATTATGACTCACGAGCTTGTGGATGAATAGCCTGTCGTCGCGTCAATACGACGCGCTCTGCTTTGCGGCGCCATCTCCATACGGTTCACGTGAACGATCCACAGTTCAGTGTCGTTCTGCAGAACCCGGTCGTCACATTACAACAAGCGGGCGAAGACAGTTTCCCAACCTCCCCTATACTACTGTTACCGGTTTCGCCCGATACGGCTCCTTCTCTGCCTTCGTCTTCATCCAAATTCCCAACCTACATCGCATTCCTACCCCGTCTCCGCCCTGCTCCTCTCAATCACAAACGACAAAAAGCCGTCAACGATGCAAGTGAATTGGACCCTTATTTCGGGGAGTTTTTTGAAGAAGATGAACCTCTCAAGCCAAGGCACAGACTTCAACTTTCCCGACGCCCAGCCCCATCCGCACCAAACCTTGAACGCGTTAAGAGATTGGAAAAGGTCCAGCTTACACCATCCCGCCGACTCCGACGAACGCAGAGCGTGGTTAGCGCTACAGAAACGTCGCCTGAACCCGACGAGTCCCATGATTTCGTGTTCAAGGTCACACATCGGGTTCGAGGCACAACTCTATGCCTGCCACGGAGGGAAATGCCTCCTCCGCCAGATCTCTCAAAAGTCTCGTGGAGAGAATTCAAAGCACCCGTTGCGCCCGAGCTCGAAACAGCGGTGACGGACGTTGGGTCGTCGAGTCGAGCCCCATCTGTTGCAACCCTCACCGCACCTTCCAGCAGGGCTTCATCAGTGGAACTTCCAGTCTCGGAAGCATTCAGAAAAAGGAAGATTTCACCTCCGCCTTCTTCTCCTTATGCCTCTTCTCCCTTCGGGCTTCGTTCGCTACCGCAGGCGGCGTCGGTCGGAACTGCAGTAACAAAAACCGAAAGCCAAGCAACGGCCCGCTCTGCCGCGATGGTACCAACTGAACCTTCTCTGCCGCCGACCATCGGGTTCAAAGCACTTGCGGCCTGGAGGAGCGGCTTTGAACACGCAGTCGAGGCAGGTGTCATGGATAAAGATGAGGACCCATTCCTACCGCAGCCTGTCAAGACTGGACGAAAGAAGGAACGAGCCAAGAAGCGAGGCCGACCTTTGAAGCGAACTCGCTTGGAGTGACGGTTCTCTCGATCAATTCGTTCTTCAGAGTTATGCCATCAGCATAGATTTCCCTCTACTTATCTTGGGACCCCTCCTACTCGAGTTTTGATCAGTGTGCATGATTTCCTAACCTCTGTCCATTAGTTTATTCTGTTGTTATACGTTGCTTGACGCTATCCTACTCTGCTGCCCGTTCTGGTGTTCGGCCTCGGAGCCCGCAGTGTGTTTGTTCGTGTTGGCGTGGACACGTCGAGCCATTTATTCAATAGTCGACGGAGGGGGCGACCCTTTTCTTCCTTTCCATCTCATCTCTCAACGAATTTCGGACACCCCATCGCTCGCTGTCCAACACCACCCACCCCCGGTTTACTCTAGCGGAACCCGTCACCGGCCACTCGTATCATCGGATATCCAATGAGTCTGTCAGCGGCTGACCTTCAGAAGAGACACGCCCTCGAGGGCACTCCAGACCCGTTCCCCAGTCTGAGCGGAGCAAAGCAGCCCAAGGCCCCCGTCGCCAACGGCAAGAACTCGAAAAAACCTCAACAGCAACCGGCTACCATCGACACATCCTCAGAGACAGCATTCCCTGCCCTTGGTGGCTCATCTGGCAAGAAGCCCCAAACTCCATCGGCCTGGTCTGCCACTCGCGAGCGCGTCTCCCGTCCCGCCGTGCCAAGCTACGTCGTCTCCGACACCTTCGAATTGGACAAGATCGATTTGAAGGCCGCTGGAAGAGATGGCAAGCCTATCACCCTGGCCTCGGTCATGCGCGATGTCATGGCGAAATCTGGCGCAACCATCGAGGCTTCTACTGCAAGAATGACCGGCAAGACCACCTTCATCATCAAAGGCTACGACGATCATACCGTTGAGACTGCTAAGAAGCTGCTCATCTCCGGATTGGCTCCCGTTGTACGTAAACCTCCCACTTGCTATTCGTGAAACACACGTACTCAGACCTTGCTGCAGGTTTCCAAGAAGATCGACGCACCGGCTTCCACAATCGGCATGATCATCGGTCCGAAGGGTACGCATGTTTTTGTGCCGGCTTGGTAACCGATCTAACTCGCCCACCCTCCAGGCGCAACTCTGAAAGGAATCCGCGAGGCTACCAATGTCAGGGTTGACATTCCTCCCCGGAACACTCTCGCAGTCCCCGCAGACGGTTCGGCCCAGGTCTCTCGAAGCCCCAGTCCTCATGCAGCGAACGACGGAGACGACGAAGAAGCAACCGTCCCGATCACGGTTTCTGGACCTTCCCCACTCGTCGACAACGCCATTGCCATGATCCAGGAAATCATCGACGTCAAGACTTCCAAGATTACCCAGCGCGTCAAGGACATTCCCGCTCACGTCTTCCCGTTCTTGGTTCCCAAGATCGACGAACTCAGGAACAATGCGTACCAGGAGAACCCCTACAAGGTTCTGAATGTTGATCCTAGGGAACAGTCTGGCGAAATCGTCTGCAGCGGAGATCGTGTCGTCGTTGCCCCCACAGTCGAGGCTCTCAAGGAAGCTAAGCTGGAATTGGAGGAGAACCTTCAGTCAATCACACTCAGCATGTCTCGAGCCCAATTCCCCTACATCTTGGAACCCATCTTCGCGCAGGAGCTGCTCACGGACTTCGGCGCTGTCGCAGTACCTCTTCCCGACGATCAAGCTGGACTCATGATTTACGGACGCGAAGGACTTGGAAACGCGCTTAGCAGGATTCTCGCGGTAAGCAAATTTTAGGGTTTTTGTGCCATTCTCCAATTGACCACGACTTTGGCTGGCAGAAATCCCAAGAGCGACACTCGCACTCTTGGCTGGTCCGCGGACATAACTTGGACAAGAGCATTGCCATTTTGGAGTATCTCGTTCGCAGTGGCAGTGTCAGCGATATCGAATCTCAGGATGCTTCCCTCTCCCTCCATCCTTCGACTGTCGCCGAGAGCAAGAAACGTGGCAATGTCACTCTGGAGCTCATCGGAGATAAGGCACCGGTCAAGACTGCCGTCGGTCAATTGGAAAAGAAGGCTGCTGCCATCTCTGACGGTCTTCAGGGCATTGAAGTCGACCCGATCGTTCTCAAGGTCCTGAAGAGCAAACATGGCAAAGCGTACGTACACTCCTTTTTGGTTCGCGAAGTGCTTTTTTTGTTGACTGTTCCCCTTATAGACTCGAGAAACTTCAGAGCGACAAGAACGTCATTATTTCCTTCCCCCCTGAGGGGTCCGCTTCGACTGCATTGATCATCCTGCACAATCACAACGGCCGTGATACCGACTCTGTCAGCAAAGTCCGTCGGTGCAACGAAACCGCTTCGTCCGTTCAATCCCTCATCAAAACAGTCTCGGATATCAAGAGCGAAACCGTCGCGGTCGAGCGGAAATGGCACACCGCCGTCACTGGCAAAAACCGAGTAACCCTTGACAGGTGAGGTTTCGTTATTAAAGCACCTTCCATTTCTGGGAACTAGGGTTACTGAATGCTCTGTATCCAGTATTATTGGCAAGGACGACCTTGTCAGCGTCGAGTTCGGTGTGCGCGGCAAGGAGCTGAATGAGAACCAGATCCTTGTCCGTGGCCCCGCTTCAGAGGTCGACCGAGCTGTCCAGATGATTCACAAAGCTGTCGCGGATGCCGAACAGTATGAAATCGACCACAGCTACGTTACGGAATTCTCCATCCCTCAAGAATACGTCGGTCGCGTCGTCGGCTCCCAGGGTTCCGCCATCAAGCTGCTCAAGGAGGACTTGGATGTGAAGATTGATTTTATTGACGAGTCCGGTGATAATAAAGAATGGAGCGAGAAAGGTCGTGGCAAGAAGGCGGTCGCTAAGTCTAAGGTTAAGATCCAAGGCACGAAGGAAACCGCTGAACAGGCCAAGAAGCGCATCCTCGCCCAGATCGAGAAACTGGTGAGCAATCTCTGCACCATTATCTTACCCCCTTCCATGTGCTCATTCCGTTCTCTGACTGTAGGAGGACGAAACTGAGGAGAAGTTGACCATTGCCCGTCAATATCACCCTGGCTTGATTGGATCTGGCGGCAAATACGTCGCTCGCATGGAAGACACGCACGGCGTCAAGATTTACTTCCCCCGCGATGGCGACCATGGAAAGGGCCGCGATCTCAGGGACAACGAAGTGCTCGTCAAGGGCGGAAGGAAGGGTGTTGGGGCTGCAAAGGCTGAGTTGCTTGAGGTACGAGACCACCTTCCTCTCATGCGCACGGCACCAACTTAACACCACGCCACTCCAGTTGGTTGAATTTGAAAAAGCGAACAACCTCGTCGTGAAGTTTGAAGTCCCTACCAAGGCTATTTCTCGCATTCTCGGAAAGGGTGGTGTTTCCATCAATGAAATCAAGACTAATACCGGAGCATCTATCGACGTCGAAAAGGAGGAGAGCTCTCCGGGCAAGTCCTCCATCACTGTTCGGGGTACAGGAGACCAGACCAAGGACGCCAAAGCCGCGATCATGGCTATCGCGAGCGAAGTGGGCGATGAAACTACTGAGATCCTCTACATCGAGCCTCAATACCACCGCAACTTTATCGGTAAGGGAGGAGAGACGTTGCGCCAGCTTATCATTAACGCGGGAGGTCCCGAGGATCCCAAGTCCCAAGCCGGCCTCGTCCATTTGTGAGTCCTTTCAATAAGGTCCTATGATAACAGTATCCTGACATTCTATTTATAGCCCTCGTGCTGGAGAGCCCTCTGACGAAGTTCGCCTGCGCGGAGACAAGAAGGTGGTTGCCAAGCTCAAGAAGGAACTCGAGAAGCTGGCAGCTGCTCAGCGCGATCGCGTCATTCTTGGTGTTGGCGTCCCAGCTTCCCTTCATCGTGCATTGATTGGCAGGGGTGGACAGCACCTCAATGACCTCCAGAGTCGCACTGGTACCCAAATCTGGTTCCCCGGTTCTCGGTCGTACGGAGGTGCCGGTGAGCCCGCCAACGCCGATGAGTTGGGAGACGTTGCACCGGAAGACCTGGTCAAGGTCATGGGCCCTAAGGCGGGTTGCGAAGCTGCCATCACCGAGTTGACGTCGAAGGCGTCAGAGGTAAGGCTACTGTCTAGCAATGACTGCTGTCGAAATGCTTATCGCTTCTGTCCCACTCCAGAGCTCTCAACCGCGTGACCGTCAGCCCCGGCCCTCGAACCAAGAGCAAGTAACTCGCACTGTTCAAGTTCCTTTCAAATACCATCACGTCATCGTTCATCAAGGAGGCTTCCAACGTTCCCTACGTCCTCACGGTGTCTTCGTCGACTTCTCCCGCGTCCCTGAGGAGTATGTTCCTCCGCGACCAACCAGCACTGCCGCCGCCGCATCGGCTCGCATCGATCAAGACGAAGCTCCTGCGGATGATGGTGTCGACTGGCAAGTTGCCCCCAACTACGAGGGCGCCGAGGAAGGCGAGGCGGACTGGACCTTGCGTGGCCGAGACGAGGCTTCGCTCGACGCCGCTGAGGACCTGTTGAAGGAGGCTATTAAGCACGCCGAAAGCTTGAGTCACGTTGGCTTCTTGACCCTCACCGACCGTTCCGCTTTCCCTCGTATCGTCGGAAGCAAGGGAGCTAACGTCTCGAGGATCCGTACGGAGACGGGTACTGAAATCACGGTCGGCAAGGGTGACAATACCATTGTTATCATTGGTAAGTCTCGTCCATTTGATCGATCTTAGATTTAACCGGCTAATCATCACTTGTCGTTATTCTAGGGTCTGAGGAAGGTCTCCAGAATGCCAAGGCCGCCATTATGCAGACTGTTGAGGGTGGAGGAAGAGGACGTGGCCGTCAGGATTAAGTGGATCCACATCATCAAAAAACATGCATGAAGCATCTTTGCAATCATTTCATCATCGCATCTATCATTAGCAATGTCGCTTCGTGTGAAATCTCGATCAAATGCTTTTCGGGCTGCGAGCTGTAACCAGACTTATGAACGGCGTGATTTGATGATAGCAATGATGACAAGACAGAATACAGTAGGCTACAGCTCCCGAGACCTGGACGACAACTAATGGAAAGCGAGAATGGAAAGAGACGATAACCAAGTAAACTCCAAGAAAACGAGCGGAAGGTAGAACGATGTCAAAGCTTCCCTTCTGGTCCCCGGCGGACGGAGCTCGTGATAATATTAGGGCTTAAGTTGTAATAGATGGGCGGACGCTGATTGAGGTACTGGGCAGGCCCAGCGGTATCCCCATCCTCAGCAAAGCTGGACATGGGGAACTGTGACACTGTGTAGGAAGTGCCTCCAACTGAAGCTGAAGGACGATGCATAGATTCAACGCCAACAGTGGCATTTGACGTTGTAGCGAGGTTAGGTGAGGACGGCTGTCGGGAGAGTGTTTGCGAGATGTGGCCCGGGCCTATTGGAATCGTTGGAGCCGTCCGGTTGGTGAAATAAGAATTCCTGTCCATCATTATGTTGTGGACCTTTACAAGGCAGATAAGATTTTACGTCAGAATACCGCGCCGAGACGGGATTGATAAAACGATTAACATACCTGCATTCGCAGCCCGTGCACAATTGCTCGCAAACTCGCCACGTCCTCATGCATCCGTAGTGTTTCGGTTGTTAGCATGATATCTTGTTTCCTCTCCAGTGATTCCAAACTCTGGCTCAGAGACACGATGCTGCTTCGTAAGCTGGATAATGTGCCCTCCAGAGAGCCGCTGAGATTGAGAGGTGCCACTGGGTTGGAATTGCTCGAGTGAGCGCGATAGAATGTGGACGGCCCTGCACCACCGGTTCCTGTCAAGATTGGGTGCGCCATGGGGTTTGAAGCCGTGAAGGCCGCATAAGGGTCGTCGAATGAATTGGGACGACTGCCTGAAGTGACGGACTCGGCATGCCGCTCTGGCGCCGCGGTCGACACCGTCGATCGCCGGTTCTGTACGGACGAAATGCTATCGGGGGTGTCTTCCACCCCGAAGACAGCGGAATTGAATGGTACAGATAGTCGTCTCCTGTTTTCAGGCCGCGTCGGTGTCCCAGCGCCAGAATTGGTGGAGTTTTGCGATGAGGCAAGGCTTCCAGCTTCCAGCATGGCCGGTGGAGTTTCTGGTCCCATTGGTTGGAACCACGGCCCCAGCTTCACTTTTGCTCGCTCCAGGTCTCGTTGGTGCGACCTAACCGTCCGCTCCGTGTCCTCTAACCGCCTTCGCAGCTCCGCGTTTTCCAGTTCAAGGTCCTTCTGGCGGGCCGAATGAACTGCGAAGAAGCCTTTTATCGCTTCGTACGGGCAAAGTTGCAAGTGGTGCGTATCGAGAAGATGCCGGGGACCGACCCAAGAGCAGCCATTCGAGGAGTGAGTGCATGGTATCGGGATAAGGTCGCAGGATCCGAGATGAGCAGAAAGGGATGCTCGTGGCAGAGTCGCGGCGCAATGAATACAGGTGATCTCTGTTGCAGGACATTCATCCGGATGACTCTATTAAAAGGAGAATGGGAACGTCTATCAGTGCTCGCGAACGAGGGTCGTCCAAGGGAAAAAGTCGGCGTACCTCGATCTCCGAGAGCCTAACGTCGCGGCCACAAGCTTCACATTCCACGAGGCGATGGGTGCAGTCCGCGGAGTGTTTTCCTAGATCTTTTCGTAACACGGTGTGCGTGCAGCCCTCCTGGGAGCATTGGACTTGGACGTAGTCGCAGTTGGAGGATAAGTGAACTGGCAAGTGCTGCCGCTGGCAGGTCAAGGTGCACCCAGCCGGTGCATGCGGACACTCGACGATCAACTCGTCCACGAGCTACGAGATAGCTGAGAGTGAGTAATAGGGGGAGACATGAAAAGAAACGCCGCGATGTCAGCTCACATTTCGGACAATGGTGGCTGCTGGTTGCAGCTGCGTGCTCGTCAGGGGCGAGCGGTCCACGGGACATTGTTGGCTGACTAGCAGCGCGCTAGCTATGCATTCGCTGCAGAACGTATGCGAGCAGCTCGTCGTGGAGACCGGATCGATGAAGGGATTTCTAAGCAGATCGTGAGCGTCCGCTCGTCAGCTTTTGTGAGCAGAGGTGCTTTGTTCTGCTGGCCTCACCGACATATGCAGCAGACCTGAAAGGGAACATCGCGTCAGTGCCCAGCCATCCATGTCCAGCCATTCACGTTCAAGCTCACTAGGTTTCCGTTGACTGGGTCAACGTAGGTGTACTGGGCACTGTTCATGGACGAGGGGGTGGGATGACCTGTCTTGATCGAGGAAAGGGAGTGTCGGCGAGCGAGGCACCCAAATTCCCTGGAATAAGGTGAAATTCCCAACATTGATTACGTATGACACTTACATATTAGTTTCTACTTTCGTCTTTCGTATCCCCGCCTCCTACGTACGCCGCCCATGTCGTCTTTCGCGCAAACGTTTACCGACACTCCCTTGAATGCTCTGCTACTAGCACCAATTGCCTACTACGCTTACTCCATCGCATTCCCAGATACGAAACCGCCCGCCACGATTCCGACGGACTGGAGGGGCGGATACTCCTGGAAGCCTCCATCTCACCCAAAGACGGTTCTGTACAAGAAATACACTCCAAAGACTCTGCAGCCTTTTAATGGAGTAGACAACCCAAGAATCCTGCTGGCTATCAATGGAAAGGTGTTTGACGTAACAGCAGGAGGATCTTTCTACGGCCCCGGTTAGTACAGAGAAAATAAGCAAAGCTACATCGTTCTCATTTGTCACATATACGTTTATAGGAGGTCCATATGGTAACTTTGCTGGGAGAGACGCTTCCCGTGGCATGGCTAAGCAGTCGTTCGATAAAGGTTTGGAGCATCTCCTTTGCCCTTAACATACATCTGACCCTGCGATTCTTATCCAAGAAATGCTTTCTCCTATTGATGGTCCAATCGATCCATTGACAGACATAACACCTGACGAGAGAGACAACATGATGGGTTGGGTCGAACACTTCAGCCACAAGTATATTGTCTGCGGCGAGTTGGTTGAGAACGATGCTGCATAGGCTTGAAGCCGACCTACTTCGGCTACAGTTGTTTCTACGTTGCTACTAGCCCAGCTATCCGTGTATACTACTCTTTCAATATCTGAGCTGGCCAGGGCGGAAGTCACCGAGGTCGCCGTTTGTTTGGCGAGAAAAGTCTCGTCACAGGCCCTCCCTAGCCTTAGCTTCATTAAACGCACAAGTGATGGGTCCGTCACAAAACTCATCTCAGCCCCAGAAGTCACGACCCAAAATCTCTCTTGAAGATTATTTTCTTCCCTCTGGCTCTAAAAAACGGCCCTCATTGTCCCAACCCTTGCCCTTCAGCGCGTCTCAGCAGTCCAGGCCTAAATCCAGGCGACTGGCAGAACCAACCTCCCCCGCCTGGCCCTCGACTCAACGCCCCACAACGACAAAGACATCAAAGTCGTCAATATCGAGCTCAGCGCCCGTTTACATCCTTATTTCGTCTGATTCTGGCTCGGAAAAGGCTGCAACACGACCTACAAAACGCAAGCCTGGCACCAAAACCGCTCCCCCAGAGGTCATCGTTCTCAGCAGCAGTAGCAGCAGCGAAGAGACACCACCATCTCAAACGCGTCATAAAACACCTAAAAGGGTCTCCCGTCCAGCACCTACGGCCCCAGCCCCTTCTCAGTCTGCTACTCTTTCACGAAGCTCAAGTGAGTGGAGTGGTAGCCTCGTCTGTCTTGCGTTAGGGTCCAGACTGACCGGATGATGATTACATTGTCGCTATGTCTGAATTCTCCAGGACCGTTTGCATCATCCAACTCACCGTCCCGCAAACGCTCCCATTCAACCGCCATGAGGGATTCCAGTCCAAGCTCGACGGCCCATCCACCACCGTCCGGACAAAGCATAGTGCCAATCGCGTCGAAGCAATTCAAGCTATCTCAAACACCGCCCGTCGACTTCTCCGCTGCCGTTGATGATCATGTGGTCACGGACAGAGCACTTACTGAGGAGACGTCAAAACCCGCGTCAGTATCAAAGTCGCCGCAGGTTAAAAACGAACTTCCGTCGCCCTCTCGAACCATCAACCCACCATCATCGCCCCAATCACCTGCTGACCCCACGTTGCCCTTTATTTCTGGTTCGGCTCCACTGCTGGTCAGAAGTCCGCCCATCGACGCGCATTCGAGTCCACGTCCCAAGCGCGCCTCGCCCGACTCTCCGGATAGTGCCTGTTCCTCCCCGACATCGAAGAGGCGAAAGCTCATTAGAGGGCGCGTCGAATCTATGCCTCCAACCGCTCTTCCAGAAGACGCCGACGAGGTCATTCCGAGCAGCGAAACTGATGAAGAGGACATGGAAATCAACCCTGCCAGGCTGCCACCACGCAGCATTCCGAGCCTCGCAGCTATCTCCAGGCTGTCGGGCGTATATGTTCGCGAGCAACCCTCGCCGGAAACACCTACGCCCCGTGATATAGAAAGCGAAAAGTCTCAAATATCCGCTGCTGAGACGGACAGCTCTGAGGAACAGGTGTCTCGCCAGCTGGAGGACGATGAAGACGACGCCATGGACACCGCGACAGCAGATGACGCCTGTGACGAGCAAATGTATGACGACACTGATGAAGTGTATATGGCTACTCCCGAAGAGGACGAGCTATCCTCGGAAAGCGCGAGGCGTTCCGTCCCAGGACCCTCAACCTCACGTTCGCGGGTTGTCGTGCCCGTGATCAAAGAGGATCCACCTACATCCGACGCGGAGTCCGTAGACTCGGAGAAAGCGCTAGAGAGAGCCAAGAATGCAAGGCTATCGAGCCTAGAAGACGATGATGACGATTTATTCGACGACGATCTGATGGGGCCTGCTCAGAAGAAGCGACCTACGCCAGAGCTTCGCGTGCCGAAAGGCAATCCCAAGCCTTCTACGTGAGTCCACATCTTCGTAAACTCTCTGGTACGAGCTAACTCCATCGATGCACAGGCCTGTGAGGAAGTACAAATCTCCCAACGCCCTCCCAGCCGACCACATCCAGCGAGTCCGGCAGGCCATGGAATCGGATTCACCCCTCACTTCTCCATCTTCACCAAGAAAGCGGGAGACGTCTAGGAATTCAGACAGTCCTTCCCGACCACCTTCTTCCAGTCGACCTCGTTACATGACGCCTAGCCAAGGCCAAGTTGTGGTCGAGATCCCTCCTGTACCTCCGCATGTTGATCTGTCGACATACGTTCGGGTATCGGACAAACTGCCGCTACCTAGGCCACGTCGATTGCCCACTCCCTCCGCGCCAGGACCTTCTAAAGCACTACGGGTCCCAAAGTCGGCTGGAGGCTCGGCTTTGGATACTTTGCTGAAAGAAAAGGAGGTGTGGGATAAGAAGTACGGCGACTTGCTCGCTTCTGCCCCCGCTGAAGGGAAGAAAGAAGGCGAGAACTCGCCGGTAGCTGGACCATCGGGCAGTCGGGCTGTGTCGAGAAGTTCCTTGTCGCCCACGGACTCCATCGTTGGGGACCTCCTGCTGGAGCCTGCAAAATTGAAGGACATCCTGTCTGTCGATCGAGTACGAGCGAAGCGAGAAGAGGAAGCCCAGAAAGCTGCAATTATTCGGGAGAGAAATACGTTCTGGCAGCCCCTGGATGACAATATTATGGATGTCTCTTCAGAACAACCCTTACCGTTCCCTGCCAAGGTCAAATGTGAATCCCCAGTCCTGAAACTCTTGAAGGAAGCGATCAACGATATCAGTGAGTAACCTCCGCTTTGTTTGTAAGAGAAAGCATCACTCATCCACTTCACAGACTCGCACGCAGCTATTTCCCTGTTAAACTCAGGGGCCCTTGTTGCAGATCCTACTACCCTTCCGGACGACGTCATTGACTGGATGCTAGACTTGAGTATGCTTTCCGTGCTTGCGCGTCGCCTAGAGAATGCATCTCTGACCGATGATTTACGACAGGCGTTCTGCATCCAGACGCCCGGCTGGCCTCAGCGACCTCGAACTTCCTCCGCCAATCTCTCGAGGAAGAAACAGGATCATTTGCCGAGATCGAACTGGATGTTGGAACTATTCGGAGACATCTAACCATGCTTGGCATGCGGGATGGGTTCTCAGTAACACTAGCCGACGAGGGAGATGATAGTCAACCTACACCAGCCTTTCCGAATTTCCAAGTCAAGACCTCCAGTCATCGCAACGACGGGGTACATAGACTCCTGGATGTTATCTCTATTTTCGCAAGGTGCGCTTCCTATGATCTAGGGCGTAGTTCTGTCCTGACAGCGGTACAGTAAGGGACAAGTCCACTCCAGTCACATACCAAAGATCGTTCTTGCCCTCATTCTGCTCGGTCAAGACCCCCACACGGCCGCCGAAACGTCTCGTGCCATTTCTCAAACCATTGCCACCACTCTTCAGGCTTTGGACGCAGTTACCAAGCCCAGTCGCATAAATCGCTTGGTTGGTTTATATCTCCAGTTGCAACTCCATAAGCCCAAGCTGACTTTCTTGTCCAGGAACGTGAAGTGTCCTTGACCATCATAGACGCCCTCACTGGAAGGTCCGCTGCTGAGGCGTTGAACTTCGTGGCTATCATCCCTCGTATTAATGCGCGAACTACACGAATTGCACGATGGACGGCACTGGGGATGTTAAAAGGGTCTGATGCGGTCAAGACCGCTGGACAGGTGAGCATGTTTATTACATTCCGGATGGCTATTCTAAAAACCCGACACCAGGATGAGTTCATGGGAGCGCCTAATATGAAGTCACTTGCCTTGATGGTCCAGCCCGAAAGCGAAGCGGAGGAACTAGAATCGAAATTCAATGTGGACAAAGCCGGGACTACCGACTTCAAGGAACTACGCAAGAATGTTGGCTTGCTGAGCATCGTCCTCACGGATCTATCGCTCTACCTCGAAACTCCCACCGCTGCAGAAGACATGGAAAAATTGATTCGCTCCATTGGTTACATGTCATCGGGAATAAGTAAGTCCTACCCGGCGACAACCCCAATTCATGTTGTTAATCATATGCCATTTTAACAGCGGACCGCTCAAATGAGGACAATGATCGAACTGAGGCCAAGGGCGAGATCCAGCATTTGAAGATTCGAATAACTTATCAGACCTCAAGCAAGGGCAAGATGGACATTTACAAGCTGCTTACCGGTGGCTCGAAAGAACCAAAGGTACAATCCGACCTGAAGAGCTTTTTCTCTTCTAAACCGTGACCCCAGCAGGCCTAAGCACGCCCTTTACAACAATCCACCATTAATTCGTTCCATTAAATCACTCAACATTGCTATTTACGTTGTAACCTTATTCTACTTGCTCGTTGCGTCTATTATCCCGCTTCATTTCTGTACATCAGCCAATGCCTTTTCAGCAAGAGCAATGAGACCGTTCTCCGAATTTGTAAAGTGGCGGAGGGCATCTGTAATTAAGTGCGCAATCTCTGGCCTAGCGAGAGCTGCCTTGAGAGCCGTTGCAGGTTCATCTAGAGGGAAGTGGGCGTCCACCGGTAGATCTGATGCGACTTGGAAATCGGGGCTGTATGATTGAATGGCTCGCTCGCGCAGTTTCTGGAAGCGCTCTGAATCCTTTTCATTTGATAACATATCCAACATCGTCGACCCAAGAGTTGCTCGGTCGACCCCACTGTGAAGGTGGATTAGTAGAAGTCTGCAAATTTTAAAGCCAATTACGCACCTGAGGCAGATGGTCTCCTCGATGGTGATCAAGCTATTGGAAACCGTTAGAGAGGCGCTTCTCGAGAATTAACCGGACTAACCTCGCCGCAAGGACCTTAGTAGCCACCCCTCTACGACGGAACTGACGCTGAATCTCAGCGGTCGCCTTCATTCCCCTCATTTCTGTAATTGGGTCCGCGTGTACGACATGAGATCCCGGCACGAAGTGGACTTCTAGAGGGTTGACGTAAGGAGACGTGAAGAGGCAGCCAGCTTCTTCAGCTGCTGCTAGAGCTTGTTCGACGATGAAGACTGTGGTGGCGAGGGTGTTGATGTTGTGGTCCTTGGAGAGGATCCGGCAAGCACGAAGGCCCTCGAGTGTCGCAGGGATTTTAATGCAAACTCTGGAGGATGGTACCCCCGCTCGTTCGAACAGACGGACCATTCTTCGAGCGTGCTTAACGGTCGCGTCGGTATTCCGTGCTTGTGATGGATGGGTTTGTGCAAGAACGAAGCCGCTCAGGAGAGGCAAAACCTCAGCCCCCAGCTTCGCGGTCTGTCCCATTCGGGTTAGCACGCCAACGCCAAAAGACCACCAGCCCACCCACCATCCAGTCAACAGTCAGTTCAACAGCTCCATCCTTCTCTACTCCTTGCTCGATGTCGCTCAAGGCTTGCCGGGCGCTTTCGAGGATAAGATCTGCATGGTTGGGCCTGGACAGTTCGTTGAAAATAATCGCCTTAATATCTGTGATTCAGTGATAATCTTCAAACATAATTAGACCTGGAATATATACCTGGTTGCTCGTCATGTTGCCGAATGGGCCATGCTTCTTCGCGACTACAGAACTCTGTGAGCGGTAAGTCGGTGAAACCAGCTGCTCCGCGCACCTTCCGCATCGTTCGCGTCGAGGTCAAGGATGGTATCTTTGCGAAACTGATCAAGCAAGGACATGGCTAGGTTCGTAAGGAGTTGAGGAATAAGAGACTGCAACTACAGTTTTTATAACTCTCGTCACCGATTATCTGATCAAAGAAGGCTACAGGATTTTATCCGTTGGTGGAGGTGCTCTGCTCAAATCTGTCCTCGGGACCGCCAACATCGGGAGAACGGAACACCGCGAGCCGATTTCGCTGCCCCAAAAGCGTAGAAGAAACCCCAAGAGAATGGATATCAAGGCCAGAAAGATAAGGTATTCATTTGCGAGAAGTGGCAAGTCTGATCCTACATCCGAGTCATCGTCGCAACATACAACGCCGGGCCGGCTTCTCACTGAAGAAAAGTTCCCGATCAAAACTACCCGAGGTCCATTCGGTCAGCCAAGGAGCCGCCCCGTTTAAGCTGCTGTTTGGGAATGGGAGAGTCAGAGAAGCGGGCGAGCAAGGACGCTCCAGATTGCTGCTTCTTAACGGGTGGTCGGGGGGCAAGAGTCGGCTGAGTTTGGGGCGGGGCTTGTGGAAGGACATCCCGCGGCCGCTGGGGAAGGGAGTCCGTTCTCCCCAGACCCGCAAGGGCTTTCTGGAAGCCAAGCTGGCCCGGCTGGCCCGGAGGGCCCGCGGCTTGCACTGAAGACGCGCCTTTGATCGAAAGTCCAGCGGGTCGGGGTGGGAGATCAACCTCACTCGATGCGGCAGCCGAGGTCGATACTGTTCGGTTTCTTTGTCCACCTCCTTGTGCGGCAGCTGCAGCAGCTCCGCGGAAAGATATCTCCCCGCGCGCCCGCTGAGCTGGTTCGTTGGTCGATGCAACAGCGGCCGAAATGGGCGTCGCAGGAGCGGATGCGGCCGATCTGGAGTGGGGCGACAGCGGATTCGAGCCATTTTGGACGCTTGCAATACCGATCTTTCCACTAACAGAAGCTGGGGTAGGCACAGTGGAAGATTGCTGAGCCGGCTTCGAACCTGGGGCTCCGGGGGAGCTGGCCGGTTGGTGAATCCTTGAGAGAAGAGAACCGGGCTTTGAGGCGGGTGCACCTGCTGCCCCTTCCTCCTGCCTTCTCCGCTTGCTCGGCCGTTCGTGACCCTTTCCATCAGGATTATCCGAATCCGCGTCTCCTTTTGAGACCGAGGACGATGACGAAGTTCTGTCGAGAGCGAGCCGTTGCAGAAGGGATGCCGGTGCGTCACGGGATGACAGTGTTCTAACCAGTGGGCGTGCATCTCCATTCCTGGGTGGATTATTAGTTGCGGCCCCTTTGATTCCCGTCAAGGCTGGGGATGTCTGGCTGGGTGGATCTTTTGGTCGCACCAGAGGGTCCTCTGCCTTTCTCTTTGGAGGTGGGCCATATGACTTGAGGGGCTGGACACCGGGGGGAGCCGCTGTTGATCGGCCTGGTGGTTGCGTTACTTTAGGCACGGTTTGCGGAGCGGTTCTTACAGCGTTGATGTCCTGACGGCCAGTCTGGTCAACAACACTAGGTCAAGGGAAGTTTGTCTCAAAGCGTACCTCAACAATCAACTTCGCTAGTTTGGTTTGTTGCAGTAGCGCCTGAGGGAGGTTCGGGCTTGAGAGACGGTCCCCCAAACGTTCCAGGGCACCAGGGTCGGGCTGCCACTGGGGATCTTCTCTCCGCTGCAATCGAATGGCAGATGAATCAATGATGGGACTCAAGGCGGCAAGCAGATTCGCTTACTCTGTCGAGGACGGTTTGGAGAAGTGGGACAGCCGTTTCCCAAAGCTGGTCCCGGCATGTCAAGAGCACCTGGCGGCAAGCACTTGGTAAACTTGTTCAAGAGCGATGGTTAATTCACCGCGTACCTTCGCCCATCCCTTTAGGTCATCTGCAACATTATTTCGATATTCCAAATAGAGATCTTCGGACGCTTGGTCCAGGTCATTCATCGGTACGTCCAGGCTCTCGCCCAAGAATTTGAGGAGCTCCATCTGTGCCTGGGTATCAAATCGAACCCGACCAGACAAGACTTCGGGTGCGGAAAATAATGAAAGGAGTTCGAGACGGAGCGCGACGGGGGAGCCGAGTTTGATGACCAGGTTGCGAGCACCCTTGGCAACGCCCATAACGGCAGCCCAGTCGAATGGGGCGGTTTTCAGGAAGGCGAGGGCACGTTGGAGAAGAGCTTTTACCAAAGGCAGCTCCTGTTCGTTGGGCGCCAAGTATGGAAGGAGGAGATCATGGATCATTACGCTCAGTTCGGTGAACGAGGATGAAGGGATGGCCTGGGCGCCAAGTCAGTGTCTGGTGATGGAGGCGGGCGAAGCAAGGGCGTAAAACGAACCTTGACAAGCCCTTCACGGAATCCTTGAAGGATTGACCTGTCCAAGCGGCCGAGATCTTGAGCTACGAGATAAGTGTATAGCTTGCTTCGGAGTTCCGGCGTTGTATTGATATCAGGGTCTGCAGGGTCAAGAAATCGACAGAGTGTTCGCAGGGTAGCTGCGGGCTCGATGGTGAGATGAGACGTTATGGACTGATATATTTTGTCAGCATCCTCGGAATCGGCAGCTGCGACGAAGAAAGGAGGTCAACCACTGTCAACCGCCGGACTGGTCATAGCGCTGTCCTCACCCAGAAGTTGAATTAAGACATCCGCGTTGCGACTGGTCCATTTGGGAGATTGACGCGAGAGATCGACGATGAAGTCTACGGCTTGATAGCGGACCTATAGCGAAGAGTAGGGAATAATCGGGAGAGGAGGAGAGGATGCATTGAGCGGAAGTCCTAAGGGCGGGCCCAGGATACCCTTGCGGAGCTATGCATCCGGAAGGGTTCTACAGCAAGTTATGCCAGAGGTACGGGAAGGGGTGAGCTGTTCACCTCAAGTTGAGCTTCTTCAGCCATGTCGTAGGCCTTGTTGATGATGGTCGCCTGGAGGTCGTCATGCTCCTTGAAGACGTTGACCAGTAGTGAAATCGCACTTCGGTTTACTTCCAAATACTGAGATGGTATGAGCTTTGCGCATTCTTGAATAGCAGTCTCTTGTTCCTAATATGAACTCCCATAAGCCGGTGGCAAGCGCCGGAATAGCAACGTTGGGTGCGGACCTTCTTGTTCTGAGCTCGAAAGACTCCCCGTCGAAGTTCGTCTAGTCTACGAATGAGTCGCTTCTCCTCGCTGGATGAACCTGCTGCTGACTGCATGATTGGAGCTTGAAGAGTGAAACAGCAGCTGGAGGTCCTGGTGGTCAGAATTGAAAACCTCAGGGCATCAAACGTCCACAAACAATAGGCCTGCGGTGAGCAGCCAGTTCCTGGTGGCAAGGCTAATCCCGTCAAGGGGTTCAGTCTCAAATCAGGTTCAGGGCGCCTTGTAACATCGACCGTCTTGAACTAGTGAAGGTGCCCGTATCCAGGTAAGCATTAAATCGGCAGGGAAGCGAGAGGCCCCTCAACAGACACTCGAGGTGGGTAATAGGGCACTTCACCCAGAGTCCAACGAAAACTCAGAGAGTAGCTGGGGTGGAGGGTACATTGAGCGTCGACTGCTGGCGTGTTGGGTCAACGGATGCGGCTCTATCCTTTTGGTAGTGTGATGGTTCGGAGTGCGTCCGATTTCGAAGGTTCTTCCGCCGGTCAGAACGAACTACTTAGGCCTCGATCCGAGACTCTTCGGTTACTCGCAAACAGTCCGCTAAACCCAATATATAATCCCCTTCGAGGGTAAAACAGAGTAGAACAGTCGTGATTTATCGTTACATGTATCTCTGACAACGCCTCCACCGCCGATAGCCTACTGCGCGGATGGCTTAACCCAATGCACCTCATCAGCTTCGCCTGTTCCCGAGCTGCGAGCGCCAGGCGTTTCGCCCTCCCCTTCGTCCGAGCTCAACGCAGCTACCCAATCCCCGGTTCCGGCCTGGTGGGCGATCTTTGCTCCTCGATCCCGCAAGAACTTGATAATTTCCCGTCCTTCCAAGTACGCCCTCTTCTCCGGCACAGGAGTTCCTGGGGTGACAGGTGTGCCAGGGGTGCTCGCGGACTTCGAGCCCACAGCAGAGCTAACGTCGAGGTAATCGCCCGTTTCGCTGCTCAAGCCTGATACATATCCTTCTTCGAGCAATCCCTCTTCGCGTCCAAGGTGCGCTGAGACTCTGACGCGCGGCGAAGCGACCTCCAACTCTTGAAGGAATGACTCCAAGGCACGGGAAGCCTCGATGCGGGCTCGCAGGACGTGGCGAACTAGGGACCTGGATGCGGGTTTCTTCACGCGCTTCTTCGCCTTCTCTACGGTCGATTCGGTTGAGGTTGAAGCCGGAGCGGCCGTATTGTTCGCTGCTGCGTCAGCTGGAGGAGTGGGGGTGATAGGGCGCTCAACCCAAGGATTGGCCTTGGGGATTTCGGGAATGGTGTACTGCTTCAAGTCGGCTGGGCTCAGGTCCCAGTCCCTTGGTCCCCAGACACCAACCAAGACGCGCCAGGCGGCGAAGAGTCGCTTGGCACTATGAGTAGTATAACGTTATTAATAGCGCCCAAAAGCCTCGACTTGATATGATCATTCTTACCGAGTATAGAAGTCGTCAATTGTTCGGAGGTAATAATTGAACAGCAGCCATACTGCAGAAGCAGCAAGGACACCTCCGAGTGGAGTCATCCAGAAGAAGGCCCATAACGCCCAGAAGACCGCGCCGTACACCACGGTCGTCAACAAAAGCCCGAAAACGACCTTGTTTTGCGCCTGGCTTTCCTCTTCGTCGTCGGCAAGATTGGCACCATATCGGCTCATGATGTAAACCGGAGCGTTGATGAGGAGCGGCAAAGCGAAGAATGGCAGGGGTCCAACGCAACCTAGGGTTGAAAGCAAGAGGAAACCGAGCGTCGACAGCCGTGAGGGCAATGGAGTGGGTCGGCTTGGATCAAGGGCTCGAGGAAGTGGTAAGGTGCAGATAGCGTCATTCGTAAGCTTCGAAGCCTTGAGGAGGGCGTAATATTTGAGTAGAGCCTCCTTTAGGCCCTTGTATGATTTCAGGTTATTCGGATAGTTGAAGAGATCAATCAAACTGAAAACAACAGACAATTGGATCAGTTTGACTCTCTCGGTTATATATGTTTGGACTCACATCTGTGAAACGGCCACAAACTCGTCTAGATTCAAGGTTCGTTCATCCTCCCACAGCAGTTGCCGAGCCATCCGGCCTGCATAGAGAGAATCCCAGTCGTTGGCATTGACTGTCAGTCGGATCATGGTCGCCTCAATCGTCTTGGTCAACTTCTTGACAGCTCGCTTTGCAAGGTCGGGATCTCCAGAGTTGAATTCGGCAGCTAAAGTGTCCAGTGGGATCGGATTGCCATACCTGGAAGGTGGAGCGTGTCATTACAGCAGCTTTGCATAATAACCAGCTCATGAACATACTCCATAATAGCTGAACTGCGGTATTTCGACTTGTTCGTATAGACCAAGCCAGCAGGGATAAGCCTCAGGGGCTGGGCGTTCTTTCGCTTGCCTTCCTCGCTTGTGGCCCACTTGGTATACTCCAAAGCTGCCCACGACGCGCCATCTTTAACTTGCATAATCCTCGGTTCCGTATAGCTTGTACCTTCTGGGAATAGCGCGACGACCTCGTCGCCCGCCAATGCGTCAAAGGTGCCCTTGAACATGGATTGGTTATCCTTCGAGCGTCGGTTGACGGGAATGTTGCCGGCATCCACAAGAATGGCCTTTGCGATGGGGTTGGCAAAAAGACTGGCTTTCGCCCAGTAGTGGATAAACCGACCGTGCGGGAAAGTCGATGCTGGACCAGCCACGAAGATTGTCGGTGGTTCACTCCAATAGTCCAAATTACAATAATCCGGGACTTACACAGCATGGCTGGGTCGATGATCATGTTATGGTGAGTACATAGTACCTGGGCACAAAGTAATTATGAGTTTGATATATGCATTGGTATGGGTCTGGGTTGGCTTACAAGGACTGGGCCATCTTTCGGTACGTTATGCTCGTTTATTACGCGGATCTCATGAAAGAATGAGTGCAGAGCACCCTTGGCTATGGACAGAATGATCTTGTGGGAGGGTCCGAAAGGCATTGAAAATGAGAGCGAATAGACTGGTGTAACCGCAAGGAAAGAAAGGAGTCCAGCAGCGGGAGTGGTCGTTCTACGTTGCACAGGGCGGTGAGGCCGAAGACGTCAGGGGCGGGGTAGAGTTCGTTTGGCTAAGTTTGCGTGACCTCGGCGTCTCCTCTTTCTCAACGCCACACCACATCCCTTTGCTCCTGAAGTCACTAATGGAAAGGAGGCTCGCGTAAATCGGTGCTATTCCCAAAAATGACCATTAAACCAAGTGATCCTAAGATCTAGGAATGCCAATCATAAGTCTGCGGGTTAAGTCTCCATCGGATCTCCAGACTCTCCCCCTTCCTCGTTCTCTTCTTGCTGCTCCTCCTCGTCATCGTCCATATTAGAATACCTGAACATGTATCCCTTGCAGTTCGCTGCGCCGCAAAGGCACCTTCCACGCACAAGCGCCTCTTCTCCCGAGAAATCGCGCTGGGGCTCACCCTCCCCCTCCTCGCTGTGGTACGAGAAACATAGCTCTTCGCCCCGTTGGACATTTTTGCAGGTGAATGCACAGAGCAGTGGCTTGTCCAAGTCAGCATCGTCCGTGTAAATTGGGTACAACTCGATGTTAGGATCGCAGCTATGGTTCTGGGGGATGGAATTAGCTACGTGCAATCTGTCTTTATCTGCGGGTACTTACGAGGAAGCGGGTGTGCTGGTCACGTCCATTAGAATATTTAGCCACACCCACAAAGTCAATGGAGAAGGGGCTCACTCACGTTACCCGCATGGAAAGCATCAACAGCGTATTTACTTGTCCAAGTCGACTTATCGCTGTCTGCAGTCGCTGAAGATTCTCGGGACCCTGGGGGTTTCTGGGTGGAGGGGTTATCCCTCAGATGTACGAAGTCTAGGTTAAATAAATAAGTTCGGCCGAGCTTGTCATATAGCCTTGGGAGTGGAATTTCTTAGTCGATTTCTCGACCGGGGCTAACGTGCCCACTTACAATCCGCGATTGTGAGCCTCTTCGTCTGTAAGCAATTCTCCTGCGTAGACGCCAATAAATCTTCCGGTCGGGATGAATTCATCTGCGAAGAGACCTATCCAGGACTCAAGTCAGAACGCGCGTTCAGAATCACAAGCCCCGGACTCACCCCAACCCTTGTGGCGCGTCTTTTTCAGGAGCAGTTTGCACCTCCTTCCATTTTGTACAACCTGAAGACCAGACACGTGCCATGTATTTATCAAAATTGGAGCACCATATTGGGCCGTGTGGCCACGGCCCACTTACCCTATTCTGACAGTCTTCACTGCAGCCACACGCTTCGTTACATTCGAAGACAGGAGCGTGGCAGAACATGATCTGCCCATCTGGTCCGTATGCAAAACCTCCTTCTCCTATATCCCCTAGCCATTGATTTTGCCGTACAATGCAAGCACAGGTTTTGCTGTAAGGATCACAAGGTCCAAGGCAATCGCAACCTTTCAAGTCCTTGTCCTTCCTCGGGACGCCTTCTCCGTAGAGCATCTCATTCGTCCAATCAAATTCGAAAGGAGGGCAAGGTTCTTTATCGACATCGTTCACGATTGTGATTGGAGGTGCCCCCCTGTCTCTCGTTCGGATCATTTCCTCGAATATTCTACGGTGCGTTGGATCTTGGGTCAAGCCCGTAATCTGTTGATTCATAGAGTCCGCAAGGTCCGAATTCAAAGGCACGGCGCGTCGAGGTTCGTCATAGAAAGGGTTATGCCATGGGCGACCGGCATCAAGAATCTGCTGTTTCAACGAGGTGATCACTGGCTTTTGCCTGGCTTTTCGGCGGGGTTTCGGCCTTCGCTGAACTGATGTCGTTAATTCCTCGTCTTCCACAGTGGAAACCACCTTGGAACCGGATACATCGTTCTGAACCGTGACCCTACTGCGCCGCGAAGCTGTTTCTTGGGTGTAAGACGTGACCGGACGATCTTTGGCGCCCTCATCACTTTTTCTCTGCTTGGGTGATGTTGGACGACGGAGCAGATTGGGCGATGGGGACCTTGACGCATGTGTAGTCGTTTTGAAGAATTCATCGTCCGTGCTGTTGTCAGGTTCGTTTGTTCTCGTTGTAGTCTTCTGCACCACAGTAGTTTCAACGGTCGTTTCTCGTTTATCCGAGCCAGGAATCGGAACGGATGTCACTGTCGTCTTCGTCACTTTCGAAGCAGTCGTAGATCTCTGGATTGGGTCCTCCTTTGGACATGAGACGATGAGGCTTTGAAGACGAAAGCAGGCACAGAGAACTTACTGATAATTCTTCAGCCGACGAACTTTGCCTCTTTGGTTTGGGAACAAAAGCGGAGGATCGGTATGCCGATTTTCGAGCGGTTTGCCGGTGTTTTAGAGGACTGGGCGAGCTAGAAGCCTTCAGAACCTCTGGACCTGCTGGATTGGCCTTCCCAAATAGGAGTTTTATTTGGTTCTCTGGAGAGTCGGAAACCTTCACAATTGGACCTTCAGCGGTCCTGTTTGATGGCGACGCGAGAGCCTCAAAGTTCTGTGTCAACTCTTCAATATAACTGCTTTGTGGAGGTGTCGGAGGATGGAACAAGGGGCGTTGAGGAGAAGCTTGCTTGCTGGTAACCGCGCTGGGGACTTTGCCCTTCTGGGAAGGTTGGGTCCCTGATAGTGGTCGAGGCTCGAGGCCCAGCGACACCATTTCCTTCGCAAGGTTTTGTACCGGTTTAATCGACGACTTACTAGGCGCTCCAGAAGCTGTCGATCCAGGCTTAGCAGAGGACGACGCTAGAAGAGGAGAACCGATTGAGCCCCGAGCTCTATTAGGTTTGTTCTGCACAGTTGAATGCTCTCGGGGGTAGTCAGTGCCTCGGGAAGGCCCAGGCTGTGACGCTGCTCCAGTGCGCTGAGTATTTGGCAAGGCACTGGGCCCAGACAGTTGCACTGGCCGATCTGCAGAGGCCTTGCCCTTGAAGATCGCCGAACTTGCAGTTGCCATAGGAGTCTGAGCAGCTGTTCGACTAGATGAAGAGGGCTGGCCTGTGGAGACGGCGGTGGGCGCCTTCGGAAAAGAAGGTTTCTTTGCTGGAAGGGGAGCTGATTTAGGCGCGCTTGGAGGATCTAAGTCCATGTTATCGTCGGAATCACTGATGTAAATGGTTTGGACTTTAGGGGATTTGATTTTCTTCTTCGCTGGTCCCTCGTCACTGGACGATATTTCAATAGGTTGATCCGCAGTTAATCCACCTGGAAGGGTCTGGCGACGAGCTGAATGTTGAAGGGTTCATCAGCACGGGGAACCGCGGATCGAAATCGAAGGATCTTACTGATATTGGCGCGCGGTTTCGAAGCGAACGGCATTTGTCCAGTTGAAGCTCGCGGTGCTGAAGGATATGGAAATAGTGAGCACGAAACATGAGTAGCTATTGCTATGAATTTACGGTGCGTACCATTCGGCCTATTTACTTTCTTGAAGACCCCAGGTGTACCTGGTTGCTTGCCCGTCGGTAGCACTGGCTTCTTATGAGGTGAAGACCCGAAGAATGGTTCTGGTAAGTCATCGTCATCGTCCGAGATACTCATTGGGAAGCTTGATTTTGAACTCGACGAGGGACCGTTGGGTCGTGGGCCCGCACGCGACGGTCCAGCGCCAGCACTCGAGCTGCTTGACGTAACTTTTGGTCTTGAGGACGAAGACGACGACAGAGCGGATTTAAGTGCAGAAGTGGTTGAGATTGGTTGTGATCGAGATGAAGAAGCTAAAGCGGCCGAAAGTTGCGACCGTGACGATCCTGCAGAGGGTTTCTTTGTTTGGGACGCGACTGGCCGCTTCGAGAGGTCCAATCTAGGAAGCTTTGAAAGAGCAAAGTCGTTTGCAGCGGCACCTGAAGATATTTTGCGTTTCTTTGCAAGCCTAGAGGAGGACACATCAAGGATATCGCTATCATCCCCGGAAGTCCCTAGAGTGCCAGAAAGGGTAAGGCATGCATTTGGTCAACCAGCACTGAGGGATTGCAGCAAAAACACACACCACTTGGGCCCAGGAGAGGATTCCATTGAGACATTCGATGGCAGCTCACAGGTTGGAGGGTGCGAGCTAAGAGGGTGCTTGTGGTGAAGGAAGGCAAGGGGGGAAAGCAGATTGAGAGTTGGACTGGGATAACAGGGGTACCTTAACCCCGTCAACCCCGTTTGCACCCGTTGTTTATCCCTCCATCAGCCACCGATCTATCACTGTGGTTTTATGGCATCCAACGAAGAAAGTTCATCGGCAGGGCCTCCTGTGGTAAGACCCGTAGTCCAAAGGCCCTCGACAAATTCGATTCTGGTCAATCGACGACAAGTAAGTCTTGTACTGAACCCTCATACTCTGCCTCCCGTGAACCACGCTCAAGCCTCGAGGCAATCCAAAGGAGCAAAACCCGTTGCTGGAGTTACTCCGAAACGTTGCATGGGAGTATGCTGCCATAACCGCGGATTATCAGGTCGGCGCAACTACCTGTATACTATTCCTGAGGTGAGTACGGAAAGCAAAACACCATTGCTACGAACCCTAAACGGGGCTCTTTCGGTAGCTTGCGATACCACCGACTTCATCCAGAATACATTCACAGGCGAATAACTGAGCTCGGAAAATCTTACAACCTTCGCATCCTCTTGTTTCTTGTTGATGCTGTATGTCTTCGGCGCGACGCCCGTCTCTTTACCACTAACGTTCGTCTGGTCGCCTCTAGAAAGACCCTGAGAACGAGATCAAGGAACTTACCAAGGTTTCTTCCCGCATCGAGCTCCCTTAATTTAACAGTGTCGCTTATCTTTCCTTCTGGAGATCTGCCTCATCAACAACCTGACGATCATGGCTGCATGGAAGTGAGTCTCAACCGGCAAACTCTTCATATGTCCCCCGAAATTGACCAAGTCCCCCTAGCATGGAAGATGCTGCGCAGTACATTATGACATATAAGGCGTACGAGAATAAGCCTCCAAACATGATCAAGGAACGCGTAGACCAGGACTATAACTCCATTCTCCGCAACGCGCTCACCTCGATCAAGGGGGTCAACAAAACGGACGTTGTCACTCTCCGCACCACCTTTGGGGTACGTCGCTCTTCCGCTACTCTTCGCAGGTTATTTGATTTCTTAGTGGCGTGACTTCCATAGGACTTTGCCAGCATGTCTCATGCATCTTTCGAACAACTCCAACAATGCCCAGGATTCGGAAAAGTTAAAGCTCGTCGAGTCAAGGACGCATTCGAAAAACCCTTTTTCCCCGGACGAGAAGCTAATGCTCTGGGCACTTCCACACAACCCAGTCTAAAGGGCAAAGAGAAAGCTCCTGGACAAGGGGACGGGCTCCCGAGACCCACCGTAGAACGCCAGCCTACTGCCAGCGCCGACATCGGTGCGACAGCTACGGATACCGCATCCCTATCTGGAGCGAGACGGTCCTCTCAACCGCGCTATAGTCCAGATTGGGATATTGATCTAGACCTTAATCCTTCAGACGAAGAAACTACCCCCGACCCTATGCAAAGGGACCCATCGGAATCGCCACAGCCTCCACGAACTAAGAAAAGGAGACCTAACCCGATGGAAGACTCGGACTCTTAGAATGTAGTGGCCGTTAGCATTCTCACAGCGGAGGATTCCTGCCATCATTATGAATTCAACTTAAATTCAGCGTTCATTACAACCCATAAAGACGATCGCATTTCTTCAGTAGCGCCAAGCTTTGTCACTTTGATTCTCCATTTTAGGTGAGGTTCTTTGGGACAACCTCAATCCAGTACCTGCAACGTTGCGATTCCGTCAGATTAAACAGGGCCTTTTAAGCAAAAGGGGCTCACCCGTCAGGGTCCAAAATAAACGCAATGTTCTTCATCTTGCCATCGGTAAGCTTCTTGTGGAAACGCACACCGAGGCGTTCGAAGCGATCGCAGGCAGCTTGGATGTCATCGACACTTATAGCAATGTGGCCTAGGAGAGAAAGGATAGTCGAACCAGGTGAGCGATACTACAAAGTTAGAGACGCAACACGCACCGAACCCTCTTCCGGGGTCTTGATTTCCACTTGCATATCCTTTGAACTCAGGATCGGACTCGGTGCCGTGGTTGTGAACTAGCTCAATCACACCTTTTCGAGCCAATTAGGTGTTCATCCTTCAGTCGCTGAGACCAAATAAGTGCACACCTTCGCGCTTGAACTTAGCATTGTCCTTGTCTTCTTTTGTATCCTTCCCATTCGAATGATCGAATGCCAAGAAATAAAGACTAAACTTGTCATCGTTGATGTGGAATTCAGAGAGCAATTCCATCCCAATCACGTCGGTGTAGAACGCGATCGACGCTTTGGGGTCTTTGACGCGAAGCATAGTATGGTTGAACTATTCCAGAGCAGCCATAAGACATGTATCGGGAGTTGTCCGTAGGATGTTAGGTGGAATAGGGCGCATAAGTGTAGTTAGTTCTCGTCGGGGACTTTATGCCTTGGATTTTAGCAACCCCTTACTTGATAACCTGCGGTTTCTGGAGGGGCCATGGGTATTCAATCGAGAAGAATAAGTTCTGCTGGTGGACGATGTATAGGTCAGTGCTCTTGCTTGTGATAGAACGGAAATGTTGGACGTCAGATGGTGGAGATCATCTGCTTATTATGTAGTATCGGAGGGCGGCGTACGCAGGCCGAGGCAGCGACGATAAGACACGACGGCTACAGTCCTACCAAGCCGAAGAAAAGGCTAAGCATAACGGCCAGAAATTCACTAGGCCGACGGGAGGTCCAGACACAACGGCTACAAATCCAACGGGCCGAGGGAAGGTCCAAACACATCTCCCTGGAGCCAAATGAGTATTTGGTGAACGAAGGAGTGGTAATATATCAAACGATATATGACGAAGCAAAGGTGGGGCGTGTGGAGCCTGAAATGGACAGGAAAACAGAGATTCAGCATGCCTGCGTCCCCTGTGCTAAGAAGCGGTGTGCAGCATTAATTACTCCAGAACGGTTACCAATTCCCAAGCTCCTATAGCTAGGTCAACCTGCTATGAGCCGATTCTATGTAGGAACCATAACGCGGACTGGGCGGGGGGCTTCGATGACTACCGAAACTGGGAACACATTCTAACGGCTTGGCGCTCATGCCTCCCGTTGAAGGCAAACCTGAATTCAGCATTATTTACAAACCATGAAGACAATCGCATTTCTTGAGTAGCACCCGATTTGGACAAGCCGGATCTCTATTTAACTGAAGTTCTTTGGGACGATCTCGATCCAGTACCTGTAACGCCACAATTGCATCATCAGTAAACAGGGCCCAAACAGGTTTGAGGAATAGACGCTCACCCATCAGGGTCCAGAATAAACGCAATGTTCTTCATCTTGCCGTCGGTAAGCTTCTTCTGGAAGCGGACGCCAAGGCGTTCGAAGCGATCGCAAGCAGCTTGGATGTCATCGACGGTGATAGCGATGTGGCCTAGGAAAGGATCATCGAATCAGGTGCGCGATACCACACAAGTTGAGACGCAAGACGTACCGAACCCTCTGCCGGGTTCTTGATTCCCGCTTGCATATCCTTTGAACTCGGGATCGGACTCGGTTCCATGATTGTGATTTAGTTCCAGGACACCTTTCCAGCCGATTAGCCCTTCATCCTTCCGGGCTGGGGCAGGAATGCACACCTTCGCGCCTCCTCCTACCGTCCTGCTTGGCCTCTTTCGTGTCCTTCCCATCCGAGTGATCGAAGCCAAGGAAATAAAGACTAAATTTGTCATCGTTGAAGTGTAATTCAGAGATTACTTCCATCCCAATAACGTCGGTATAGAACGCGATTGACGCTTTGGGGTCCTTGACCCGAATCATAGTATGGTTGAACTAGTCCAGAGCAGCCACAAGACATGTATCAGAAGTTTTACATTGGATGTTGAGTAGAATGGGTGCATAAGAGTCGTCAGTTCCCGTCGCGGAATGTGCGCCTGGCTGGCGCGGATAATCAGCAATCCCTTACCCGATAGCCTGCGGTTTCTGGAGGCGCCATTGTTTTCCGAGACAAATTAAAGTAGTGTTTGTAGACGATTTATAGGTCAGAATGCTCCTGTGTGCGATAGAACGGAATGTCAAGCGACGTAGGGCGGAGATCGTTTGCTTTTATGGTGTACCGGGGGTGGCGTGCGTAAACTGACGTAGCGATGACAAGACGCGACAGCCACAAGGCCACCAAGCAGGATGGAGTTCCAAACACCGTCCCTAGTACTGAGGAAGTAACCTGATGAATGAAAGGAGGAGATATATCTGACCAAGCAAGGGTGGGGTGTATAACTCTCGAACTGTACGGGAAATCGGGGTTCGGCAAATGGAGTAAGTTCCCGAGTAGGATCCTGAGTGTGAAGGAAGCCTGATCATTCCGGAACAACTACCCATTCCGATCCTTCCATAGCTAGGTCGGCTTGCCATGAACCAATTCTCCGCAGGAGCCATAACGTTCAAGGTGCGGACCGAAACTGGGGACACATTCCAACGGCTTAGCGCTCGTGCCTTCATTTGAAGTCAAGCTTAAATTCAGCGTTATTTACAAACCACGGAAAAAATTGCATCTCCAGTAGTGCCCAGTTTCGCCACACCGGTTTTCGGTTTAGCTGAAATTCTTTGGGACGATCTCGATCCAGTACCTGGAGCACCGCAATTGCGTCATCAGCAAACAGGGCTCAAACAGGTTTGAGGAATAGACGCTCACCCATCAGGGTCCAAAATAAACGCGATGTTCTTCATTTTGCCGTCGGTAAGCTCTTCTGGAAGCGGACGCCAAGGCGTTCGAAACGATCGCAAGCAGCTTGGATGTCATCGACGGTGATGGCGATGTGGCCTAGGGGAAGTATCGTCGGATCAGGGAAGCGATACCACGTACATAATTAGAGACGCAAGACGTACCGAACCCTCTGCCAGGTTCTTGATTTCCATTTGCATATCCTTTGAAATCGGGATCGGACTCGGTGCCGTGATTGTGAGTTAACTCAAGGACACCTTTTGGGTCCCATTAGCTGTCCGTCTTCCCCTCCCCCCGAACAGAAATGCGCACCTTCACGCCTCATCCTGGCGCTCTCCTTTTCTTCCTTGGTGTCCTTCCCATCTGAGTGATCAAAGGCAAGGAAATAAAGACTGAACTTGGCGTCGTTGTTGTGATATTCAGAGATTACTTCCATCCCCATGACGTCGGTATAGAACGCGATCGACTCCTTAATGTCTTTGACGCGAATCATAGTATGATTAAACTAGTCCAGAGCAGCCATGAGACATATATCGGGAGTTGTGCGTTGGATGTTGGGTGGAATGGGATGCATAGGAGGAGTCAGTTCTCGTCGCAGAATTTATGTCCACAACGCGATCAGTGATTCCTTACCTGATAGCCAGCGGTCTCTGGAGGCGCCATGGTTCTTTCGAAGCGAAAAGAAGCGTTGTTTGTAGGCGACGTATGGGTCAAAGGGCTTCTGGTGATGGAACGGAATGTCGAACGTCGGAGGGCGGGGAGCGTCTGTTTATTTGTATCGAGGAAGGCGTGTGGAGGCTGACGTCGCGATGACAAGACACAACAGCCGCAAGTTCGCCGAGCGGGATAGAGGTCCAAACACACGGTTCTAGCACTGAAGATGTATTTGACGAACGAAAGGGGAATACTTCCAGTGATATATGACCAAACAAAAGTTGGGGGGGGGGGGGGATTTTTACGGGTTGGGGCGTCCGGTAAAATCGGGATGCACAAGCCCCACAACCGGGGTGTGAAAAACCCACAGGGACCCAAGACCTAGACCCC
>WSUI01000327.1:0-33863 GCA_019633595.1 Tulasnella sp. UAMH 9824
GATTATGGCGCTATGACTGGTGAACATCCCATGGAAGGGTTCATGGCTCTAGTGGGGTGGGACTGGTGTATTTATTTTGTAAACCCTCCCCGCCTTGTCCTTTCGCGCGAGTTCGTAGTTCTCTATACAAAACTGATGGAAGGCGACCTGCCGCGTTGCGGAGGAATAGTGGCTGAGCTTAACGAAGAGGCGTATGAAGAGGTGCCGAGCTCCGATCCCGCCGCGCTTTGTGGGTGGCCCGTTCTAATCAAGAAAAACATAGAGGGAGTCGAACGTAGTAATATCTTGATAAAGATTCGATACTATTCCACTGGAATGACGATCCCCGGATAAAGCCATGTATAAATCAATGTACGTTGCGGCGGAAGCCCCGGGCCCGGGCCGGGGATGCGAGGACTCGCGGCAGAGCGAGTTCTCCGTCTCACGGACCCAAAGGGGTGCGTGGGACCGTTATGTACGGTACCTTTCACCACCATTCCCTCTCGTCTCCCCCGCGATAGCGCGTTCTTTTGCCCCACCGCCATCCCGCTTTCTCCTCCTCGCCGTTTGGGGTTGCCTTTGGTCTCTACCCCCCGCGGTGTCAGTCGGGTCCCATCTTTGTGATGGCCCGGCTCACCCAAACTGGAGTTGCAGTGAAAAGGTGCAGGACAAAGAGACAGTCTTATTAGTAACTACCTAGAACAGATGTACACAGGATACGTAAGCAGACCCAGCGGTGGGAGTGAGCCTGACATACGCGAATCGATCGGGGTCCAACTGTTTTACGACCTCACACCGCACCGCACCGCAAGCTACGCTCGCTCAATCACCACCCTCACCTACATGATGCTACACGCTATGATGCCGGTGTCAGATGATACAAGCGATGCGTTCCTCCGTGTTCTTCAAACCCTCGCGGACTTTGATGTCAAGTCAGTCGTTTGCTTCTCACAGTGGCGATACCTGTTCGGTAAATGAAAGCTAATCGTTGAAAAGACATACAGATGATCGAGAAATCGATGGGAAAAACTTGGCTCAGTGCGACGAAGAACTTGGCGCCCTGCGATCGGTTCAAAAGCAGATGGAGCGCCGCGTTGCCCCGGTACGGCGACAGCGCAACACGTTCGCCCTCGTCAACGCCCTACCACCCGACCTGCTTGCCACCCTCTTTAAATCATTATCGATTCCGAGCTTGTTCAAGTCTGGTCCAACCGTGAAACGCTCACGCTTGTCTGTCATCACTGGAACCACCTGGTCAAGTGCACACCCGGTCTTTGGACGAAGATCCAGGGAAGGGCCGAAAATTTAAACGCCATTATCACGCGCGCACTGCCAATGTCTCGGGATTTTCCTCTCGAAATCGACTACTACGAAACTGGCCGGGATAGGGTGCTAGAGCGTCAACACGCATTCCTTAGCATTATCTTTCCTCACGCGCACCGTTGGAGAAAAGCAGCTTTGGGTATCCATAAAGTACCTCAAGGACTCGGACCTATGACCACTTTATCAACACCCCTCCTCGAGTCCCTTTCTCTTCACGCTTTCAATGGCTCTAGCTGGGCACAAGGCGGGCCCCTGGACATCTTCGGAGATCGGCCACTTCCAGGATTCCAAGAGCTCTTGCTGAATGGATTCCCTATTCCATGGAGCCCAAAAACGGTCTGCAACCTCAAAGCTCTCAAAATAATATATACCCATCACCGAGGCCCATCACTCGACCAGCTATTTGCAATCCTTTCTGCCTCGCCCAGCCTAGAGTCGCTATCTATCGATGACGTCACCTTCTCGGGCGACGCTACTGCTCCCATGTCAAATCTGATTCTTATGCCAACCCTCGCGAAATTATCGCTGGAGATAATTTCACCAGCTGGATACACCTAGCAGCTCTTGGGCTCCGTATTAGTAGATGAACAGAGTCGTGTTGCGTCTCTCGGGCCGCATTCGATTGGAACGGCCCGGGGTTACAACTGTCCATGCATTTCTATGCGCACCTCCCTTCTCTCTCTCTATCTCGATCTCTGTATGGTTCTTATTCGCATTTTAATATAGGCATATGTGATACTTTACGTTTACTGTAGCTAAGGCGGTGTAAGTGGTGTGCCCTCACGCTGCCAGCGGAAGTCAGCGGATGACTCGCGAATCGGCAACTTACATCGAGTTTCAGCTGTCCCACGACCCACCCCGCACCACAAGCTCTTCTTGCTCAATTGTCACCCTTAACTACACGCTCCTACAAGCCGTAATGCAGATGCCCGATGATGCGAGAGATGCTTTCCCCCGTATGCTTCAAACACTTGCGGGTTTAATGTCACAGTCAGTGATTTATCTCCAGTGGTGATGCCTATTCAGTGGATGAAAGGCTAATCAATGCATCCGGTTGAAAAGACACACAGATGACCGAGAAATTGATGGGGAAAACTTGTCCCAGTGCGACGAAGAGCTAGACGCCCTGCGATCGGTTCAAAGGCAACTGGAACGCCGGGTCGCGTTGGTCTGCCGAAAACGCAACACGTTCGCCCCTGTCAACGCCCTACCACTCGAGCTGCTCGTCACAATCTTTACGATCGTTACTGATTCCGAGCCTGTTCAGGTCTGGTCCGACCGCGAAACGCTCATGCTCGTCTGTCATCACTGGAACCAGCTGCTCAACAACACCCCCACCCTCTGGACAAAGATCCAGAAAAGTGCCGAGATTTCAGACGCCATTATTACCCGAGCACTTGAAATGTCTAAGGATGCTCCTCTCGAAATCGACTACGGCGGGACTGTTGGGAGGAGGGCCGCACAAGAGCGTCAACAAGCATTCCTCAGCATTATCTTTCCTCACGCCAACCGTTGGAGAAAAGCAGTCTTGGGGATCCATGGAGCGGTTCAAGCACTGGAGCCTATGACTTCTTTATCAGCACCCCTCCTCGAGTCTCTTTCTCTTTGGGCGATTGACCCTGCGTGGGCGGGAGATAAACCCCTGGACATCTTCGGAGGTCGGCCACCCCCAAGACTCCGAGAGCTCTCGCTGAATAGGATCCCTGTCCCATGGAGCCCGAAGACTCTCTGCAACCTCAAAGCTCTTAAAATAACATCTATTGATCAGCTCGCCCCGTCACTCGACCAGCTCTTTGCAATCCTTCCTGCCTCACCCGGCCTAGAGTCACTATCCATCGTAGACGTCACCTTTTCGGGTGGCGCGAGCGCTTCCATCCCAAATCCGATCCATATGCCAACCCTTGGGAAATTATCACTGGAGGTAATTTCACCAGCGATAACAAACCGAATCCTTGCAGCTATCCACGCACCAGATTGTAAATTCGGCTCGTTGAGGCCCACACTTCCGCTTGATCCATTTGAGACCCTCTTCATTCCAGAGGTCTCTCATCTCTTCGATCACTTTCGCTCCGGTGCCAGCACTAGCTCTTTCTACTGCGGCGGCGGTGAAGTCACGGTGTCCTGGGAGGGATCATGGAACATTGTCCTCGACGTGGAGAATATAAGGGTGGCCAAACGTGTACTAGAGTGGCTGTCTGTATCGCCAGAACCTGACCCACCTGCGGTTCCGCTCCGCCTGACGATCACTGAGGTCGATTCGCTTTTAGTCGAAGACATTGTTGCAGTTATGACTGGCACGGAAGCCGTGCGGCAAATCGAGTTTGGATACCATGCTCCACTTGCGGGGCTTGCCGCTGGTGGCTTGGTAGAAGGGAGCGATCGTATGTCATTCCCTGGGTTGAGGGACCTTATAATCCGCAAGTCCCTAGATGATGACGAGTGGGAAACCCTGTTACGCGTGTTCCGTAGTCGGCATGGAGACGTTGAGGTGATGGGTGGTGATCAACGCCTAAACCCACTTCGTAGCTTGGAACTTGGGGAGGATTGGAACGTAGAAGACGAGGGGCTTGTCATCGCCGAGTTCAAGTCAATCCATTGGCCGAACCGGCTAGAGGAAATTCGAAGGCTGTTAGGACACGATGGGAAGCTACGATGGTATAGGTGGATTGTGGCAGAGGATGGAACCCTCGAAGAACAGCCTGGATTATGGCGCTATATCTATTGAGTATCCCGTCGAAAGGCTCATGCCTCTAGTGGAGTAGGACTGGTATATTTAGATTTTAACCCTCCCTTGTCGTTTCGTGTGAGTTCGTAGTTCGATATACAAGGTTGCCGTAAGGCGACCTGCCGCCTTGGTCATAGCCTTATGGCTGAGCTCACAGTGAACTCCCTCAAGCCTCTGCCTCGCGCCCTATTAACATCCAACGGGAACCCAAGAATAGTTTTCACGCAGGGAAGCGATCGATGTTCGCAGCTAGCGTATACAGGTCTTCATCTGCGTTCCCAAAACGGGACTCAGACGGATCTGTAGCCTTCAAGCGTGAGCCGTTTGAGCTGGCTGGAGGAGTAGTAGTAGCCTTAGATTTTGTTGCGGTAGTCGTAGTGCTGGTCGTTTGGTCTTCGTCGTGATTGGTAAGCCAGTTTTCTCATAGTCATTGAGCGCCCTGCTATCCCATTTTAGCAAGGCCGAGTCGCCTCCACATTACACAGTACAGCGGGAATACTTCAAGTGCTCAATTAATTACTACAGACGTATTGCGTTCCGTGTTCCTATAAGAACAGTTAGCCGTGGCGTCGATAAGGCTCCGTACTTGACTAATGGTAGGGCTCCCTACTCCCGCAATAGAATATCCCGCAGCCGAAGACTTTGACTGGCAGTACGGAGGTGTCATCATAGTATTGCCATAAGAAGCACTTTTGAGTGTTCTGTCGGCCTCATCAACATAGCAGCCAAGTCTTCCAGCTCAATGTCGACCCCCCACTGCAGTGGATTTGGTGGATGCACCAATCTTATTCCCAGGGCTACATTTCTACTTGGAACCGCCTATCAAATGCGGGGCAGTTTTTGAGCCACCGATGAGGAGGTTAAGTGGTTTAAAAACCTGGTTCACTTGGGCATACCGTGTTGCACGACGTGGTGGCCTTGGGTTTGTCGTGAACGTCCCCACAACCGCATACTTTGCGTACTGGACACCTGCGTATACATAGCCTCGAGAGTTATATTGAGCGACGCATTTATTTTGGGTGCTGGTCGAGCTGGAGTAAATCATGTTGGGGAGAAGCTGGGCCCTAGCGGTGTCCGCAGAGCAATCGGGATCCGACCATCGAGGGGCAGTACGGAAGTTGCAGCGCGCAGTTGGTGTGATAAAGGTTCCGAGTGGGAATTGTCTAGGAGAGCTTGCTAAAATTGTTGGAACGAAAGAAAAAAATAGGGAGTGGGTCAAGGAAGTGGGCATCGCTTCTATCGTATGCTGAGCGAAGGGAGAGAATGCGCAGAGATTCTTTCTAGAGGGACGCAAGTCGAGGTAGAGGAAGCGAGAGAGATCGTACGCTGTGAAACAGCCTTTTTACCCATCTGTGTCTGACTTTTGCGTATCCGTAGACGCGAGCTTAGGTCCTAATAAGGGAAACCCGATCTGTGCCTATGATTCCCATGCATGTCGTACCGACAGAAGCCGCCGCTTGAATACTGCAGGGCTTAAGTATTCCCTTCAATTTCTAGTCGGTGGCTATTCGAGTGAAAGTCACTTCTTCGAGCCGTAGAAAGTTGGGAAGCAATGGGAGAGCAGACCATCATCGGGGGCGCTTGGTTTTCGTGTGACCCGCGAGGTCCCAAACAATGGCAAGCTCATCGGTTGCGATGAGCACCGGAGTGGCTACTGGGGAAACGGTGGCTTCAACCGGCGAAGGCGACAGGCGGTGCTTATATACACGTTTGGGTTGAGCATTGTTTGGAACGAAGAGGCGTATGAGCAGGCGCCGAGCTCCGATGCCGCCACGTTTTGTGGGGTGGCCCGTTCAAATAAACGAATCATAGAGGGAGTCGAACGTTATAATAAGATAATATATATCTTGATGAACTCTATACTATTCCACTCTCATTCTCTGAGTGACGATCCCCGGATAAAGCCGATGTAGAAATATTCAATGTACCTTGCCGGCGGAAGTCAGCGGCCCGCGGCGATTGACATTACGCGAATCGATCGGGGTCTTCTCAACTGTTCCACGAACCTCACACCGCACCGCACCGCAAGCTCCGCTCGTTCAATCACCACCCTTACCTACACGCTCCTATACACGCTATGATGCAGGTGTCTGATGATGCAAACGATGCGTTCCTCCGCATTCTTCAAACCCTCGCGGGCTTAATGTCACAGTCAGTCGTTTGCTCCTCGTGGCGATACCTGTTCGGTAGATGAAAGCTAATCAATACATCCCGTTGAAAAGACATACAGATGATCGAGAAATCGATGGGAAAAACTTGTCCCAGTGCGACGAAGAACTTGATGCCCTAGGATCGGTTCAAAAGCAACTGGAGCGCCGGGTTGCCTCTGTACGCCGAAAGCGCAACACGTTCGCCCCCGTCAACTCCCTACCACCTGAGCTTGCCACAGTCTTTGATATCGTCATTGGATCCAATCCTGTTAAGGTCTGGTCCAACCTTGGAACACTCATGCTTGCCTGTCATCACTGGAACCAGCTGGTCAAGTACACACCCTCTCTTTGGACGAAGATCCAGGGAAGTGCCAAAACCTCAAACGTCATTATCACGCGCGTACTGGAAATATCTCAGGACTCTCCTCTCGACGTCGACTACGACGGAACTGGCGGGAGCAGGGCACTAGATCATCAACACGCATTCCTTAGCACCATCTTTCCTCACGCCCACCGTTGGAGAAAAGCAGCTTTGTCCATTCAGGGAGCGGCTCAAGCACTAGAGCCGATGGCAACTTTATCATCACCCCTCCTTGAGTCCCTTTCTCTCCGGGCTATCGGTGGCCCTAGCTGGGCTAACGAGGAACCCCTGGACGTCTTCGGAGGCCGGCCACCTGCAAGACTCCAAGAGCTCTCGCTGGATGGGATCCCAATTAAGTGGAGCCCAAAGACTATCTGCAATCTCAAAGCTCTCGAAATAAGAGATATCCATCGCCTCGGCCCATCACTCGACCAGCTATTTGCAATCCTTTCTGCCTCGCCCAACCTAGAGTCACTATCTATCGACAAAGTCAACTTTTCGGGTGGCGCTAGTGCTCCCATCCACAATCTGATTCAGATGCCAGCTCTTGGAACATTATGGCTGGAGTTAATTTCACCCTGGACAATAAACCGAATCCTTGCAGCTCTCCGCGCACCAAACTGTAACTTCGGCTCGTTGAGACCGAGAATTCTAGTCGATCCATTCGAGACCCTCTTCACCCCAGACGTCTCCCATTTCTTCGATCATATCCGCTCCGGTGCCAACTCTAGCTCCGTCTACTGCCGCGAGGGTGAGGTCACGATGTCTTGGGACCAGCCGTGGCGCATTTACCTTGAGGTGAAAAATATAAGGGTGGCCAGACGTGTCCTAGACTGGATGTCCGTATCGCCAGAACTCAACCCTCCGGTGGTTTCACTCTGCCTGACGATCGGTGTGAGCGACCCGCTTATGGTTGAAGACATTCTTGCTGTCATGACCGACACGAAAGCAGTGCATCGAGTCGAGTTCTTATCCAATGTTCCACTCACGGGCGCGTTCGGTATGCTTACAACTGGTGGCTTGGAGGAGGGGGACGCTCGCACACCATTCCCTGGGTTAAGAGAGGTTTTTATCTATAAGTCTTTAGATGACGACGAATGGGAAAACCTTGTGCGCGTCTTCCGTAGTCGGCAAGGAGTCACTGAAGCCAGAGATGGTGATCAACACCCGAGCCCACTTCGTAGCTTGGAGCTTGGGGAGGAGTGGGACATCGTAGCCGACGAAGCCTTCATCACCCAGTTCAGGTCAATCCACTGGCTCAACCGCCTTGAGGAAGTTCGGAGGCTGTTGGGACACGATGGAAAGCTACGATGGTACCAGTTTATGGTGACAGAGGATGGGACCCTCGAAGAACAGCCTCGGGGGGATTGGAGCTGGTAATTAAGCATACCGTCGAAAGGCCCATGGCTCTGGTGGGTCTGGACTAGTGCGCGTATTTGGTTTGCGCTCCCCCTTGTCCTTTTGTGCGAGTTCGTAGTTCTATATACAAGGCTGGTGTGAGGCGATTTCTGGCGGGGTGAGGGAATATTGCCTAGGCTCACGAATGAGCTCCCCCTGGCCTCGCTCTCGCGGCCTGTTATACTACCTAGCGTGGAATTTGGGGACAGTTTCATATAGGGCCCCTGCCGACGTTCATCGTGGGCGTCTCCAACTCTTCATCTGTGTTCCCAAACTGCACTCAGGCGGATGTGTAGCACTTAGAACTTCACGTTTTTGATGCGGTGAGGTAGAACTGAAATTTAAAAAACTACTGGTGATGTAGGGGGTTGGTAACCTTCAGGCATAGGTAGATCTAGGGCACACAGCAAAATCCAACCAGTTCAAGCTACCCGACTGCCGTTGAGCCATACCGGGACCGCTGAACGAATATGAAGACATTGCCATTCAAAGGGCTTCCCACAACAGGAAAGCAAGTGTGATACTAGGTTCCTAATCGCGAGAGCCCTGTTGCTCGACCAGGGGACCCTTTAAGCGGCACTCAAGGGATTTACCGCTTGTAAGTGCGTTTTCTCACCTTTCGCTTGGTGGCTGCACTTATAAGTTCTTGGGTTCCGTATGAGTAAATGAGCGGCGTCGTTTTGCGCCTCTCCGCATTCTGCTGGAACGGGTTCCATCTGTCAAAGTATTGTAAATCCGCAGCTCCCTTCTCTCTCTCGATCTTTCTACGGGTTTTATCCGCATATTTATCCAGTCATATGTGATACTTTAATTTTGTTCTAGCTAAGTCGGTGCATGTGGTGGGCCTTCACGCTGCCAGCGGAAGTCAGCGGCCGGTGGTTGAATGACTCGCGGATCGGGAGCTTACATCGAGTCTCAGCTGTGCCACGACACACCCCGCACCACAAGCTCTGCTCGTTCAATCGTCACCCTTACCTACACGCCCCTACACGCTACGATGCAGGTGCCCGATGATGCGAACGATGCGTTCCCCCGTATTCTTCAAACACTTGCGGACTTGATGTCACAGTCAGTCGTTTGCTTCTAGCACTGATACCTATTCGGTGGATGAAAGGCTGATCGTTACGTCCCGTTAAAAAGACACAAAGATATCCGAGTACTCGATGAGAGCACCTTGTCCCAGTGCGACGAAGAACTTGACGCGCTGCGATCAGTTCAAAGGCAATTGGAACGCCGTGTTGCGTTGGTCGGCCAAAAACGCAACACGTTCGCCCCTGTCAACGCCTTACCACCCGAGCTGCTTGTCACCATCTTTAAGACTATCATTGACACTGAGCCTTTTCAAGTCTGGTGCGACCACGAAGCGCTCATGCTCGTCTGTCATCACTGGAACCACCTGCTTAACAGCACACCCTCCCTTTGGACCAAGATACAGAAAAACGCCGAGACTCCAGACGCCATGATCACCCGCGCACTTGAAATGTCGAAAGATTCTCCCCTCGAAATCGACTACAGGGTGACTGGCGGGAGGGGAGCACTAGAGCGTCAACAGGCATTCCTCAGCATTATCTTTCCTCACGCCCACCGTTGGAGAAAAGCAGCGTTGTGGATCCAGGGAGCGGCTCAAGCATTAGAGCCTATGACCACTTTGTCAACACCCCTCCTTGAGTCCCTTTCTCTTTGGGCTATCGGTGACCCCGCATGGGATGAACCCCTGGACATCTTCGGAGGCCGACCACCTCCAAGACTCCAAGAGCTCTCGCTGGATAGGATTCCTGTTCCATGGAGCCCGAAAACTTTCTACAACCTCAAAGCTCTAGAAATAACATCTATCGAACACCTCGGCCCCTCACTCGACCAGCTATTTACAATCCTTCCTGCCTCACCCAGCTTAGAGTCACTATCCATCGAAAACGTCACCTTTTCAGGTGGTGCTAGCGCTCCTATCCCAAATCCATTTCATATGCCAACCCTTGGGAAATTATCGCTGCGGGAACTTCCGCCAGAGATAATAAGCCGAATCCTCGCAGCTATCCACGCACCAGAGTGTAAATCCGGCTCGTTGAGACCGGCAGTTCCACTTGATCCATTTCAGACTCTCTTCATCCCAGATGTCTCTCACTTCTTCGATCATTTCCGCTCCGGTGCCCGCGCTAGCTCTTTCTTCTGCGGCGCCGGTGAAGTCGGCTTATCTTGGGTGGGGCAGTGGGATATTTCCCTTGAAGTGGAGAATATAAGGATGGCCAGACGTGTCTTAGATTGGCTGTTTGTATCTCCAGAACCTGACTCACCTGTGGTTCCACTCCGTCTGACGATCAGTGAGGCCGACCCGCTTCTGACCGAAGACATTCTTGCAGTTATGACCGACGTGGAAGCGGTTTATCGAGTCGAGTTTGGATACCATGCTCCACTTGCTGGCGCGCTCGGGATGCTTGCAAATGGGGGCTTGGAGGAAGGGAGGGCTCGCAGACCATGCCTTGGGTTGAAGGAGATTTCCATCTGCAAGTCCCTAGATGATGACGAGTGGGAAAACCTGTTGCGCGTGCTTCGTAGTCGGCAGGGAGACATTAAAGCCAAGGATGACGATCAACGCCTGAACCCACTTCGTAGCTTGGAGCTTGGGGAGGGTTGGTATCTAGAAGATGAAGACCCCTTGATCACCGAGTTCAAGTCAATTCATTGGCCCAACCGGCTAGAGGAAGTTCGAAGGCTGTTAGGGCACGATGGAACGCTACGGTGGTATAGGTGGAATGTGGCCGAGGATGGAACCCTCGAAGAACAGCCTGGATATTGGGGCTAACGTCGTTAAATATCCCGCCAACGGCTCAAGGCTCTAGTGGGTCATGACTAGTGTATTTGGTCTGATGGCCCCCCTGGTCTTTTTGCGTGAGTATGTAGCTCTATATACAAGGCTGGCATAAGGCGACCTGTCCCGTTGTGAAGGAAGAGTGGCCGAGTTCACAAGAGAACTCCCCCTGGCCTCCCAGTCCGTCGCTTCTGTCCTAGCCTCACTTCAGAGAATTTCCACAAAAAGGATCGGCTGCCCCTTTCGGAGTACCCACTCGGAGAGAAATATTCGGCGCATCGAGGCGCGAGATGGGTGATGGCCGAGCACGCACCCCTCAGTACTAGTTACAAGTAGTTCAGAAAGTCCGGACAAAGCTGGGAATCGAACGAACGACCTCCCAGGAGCGGCTCCGAGAAGGCTCCCGAGCACAGTAACAGACTGCCGTTGAGCCATACCGGAGCCGCCGAACGAATATGGAGACATTGCCATTCTAAGGGCTTCCCACAACAGGAAAGCAAGTGCGGTAGGCGTCAGCGCCCGATGCTGGCGGCCGCGACGACGAGAACGACACACAACACGCGTCCAACGGACTGCAACCTCGGCGTGAAATGTAAAATCAATCCTTTTCATTTGATGGAATATCTGACGGGATGCGAGTCTCTTCCGATTAGGAAAGTGTTCCCTCAACTTGGGAGGGAGTTCTCAGCACGATACTCAGCCAGCTTTGTATACCACGCACACATTCGCCCTCCATAGACGTGTTCGGAATTTCTACCAATTGATCTGGGTATAGCGTCGTGTGGAGGGAGCGTCGCATAGGAAACCATCAAGTACCGTATCCACCGCAGACCGCACACGGCGTTTGTCTCATAAGCATCGATTGAACTCAGAATTCGCATATAAACAGTGCGCTGGTTGCAATACATACCACGGAGCCGAGTTGATCTAATTTGGGCTTGCGTGGTTCTTTATATTCGGAAAGGCAGGCTTGGCCGGTAAATTGGGGATGTTCGGCGTGCGCGAGACTCAGCTTCAATTGAGGCCACCGCCCAACTTTTCAAAGCGTCAAGCCTAGTTTGGCTGAGCTGTCATCGGATGGGGCTCTTTCCATTCAAATCCAAGTCCCACATTCATCAGGCCAAATACTACAATTGAAACAATCATACCCAATAAGCGAGCGACACAAGCGATGCCGTTGGAACGAATGCAAACGAAGGCGCCTCAACGGTTCTTGGCTAACTTACAAATATCTAGGTAGAAATGATCCTCATCATGAGCATTTGGCGAGATGAGTGAGGGAGGGGGCTTAATTTCTCCGCTTAAGTTACCAAGGGAAAGTAGAATCTGGCGCGTTTGCTCCCATTTGCTCGCAGTCCGCTCTCAAACCTCGCTTTCACGCTATTGCCGCCTGCCAGTGGCCAGTGCTTCAAATCGACGAATCAAGCTAAGGAAGTACATTGAAGACGAGGATTGGAAGCCAGGAAACCTGAAAACGTCGGATTACTTCACCTGTTCCACCCACCCTCTCGTCTCGTTTCGCAAGTGCTCGGTTTCTAAGCATGGCAAATCGTCAACCAAAAGTCCGGATACGCGAACTTAAGAGAGACGGCGTCGACTTTGTCCTAACGGGTGTAGACTTAGCGTACGCCTTGGCTATCTGAGGTCTTGTCACTCAGGCCTTGACCGAAACCACTGGCTTTGTCCTCCAGGTTTGCCAACTCCGTCAGGCGGGTAATGATGGCAGACTTGCCCACTGTAGGTCAGTGAACAGAGCTGCAGAGTCTAGCGTATCAAATACCTAACCAGTTTATGGAACCTTGGTAGCCATTGACTTGGTCGAAGTGGAAAGCAACACAACCGCTCTTGCAGACGAGTTCATCGCACACCGCCTGGGTCTTATCCCGTTGATCAGTACCAAGTGCGACTCGCTCATGAATTATGCTAAAGTAGGCTCAGATTACCCAGGGCTCGTCGTCGGTTTCAATGAACTGAAGGAATACGCTACAGGACTGCACCTGTGTATCCCATTGCCATAACTGCACCGTCGAACTCAGCTTACGAGTGACGTGCACACTTGAAGGAGAAACCTTCAGCGTCACGTCGCGTCACTTGGAAGTTCGAAAGGGGCCATGGGCTGCTGAGCAATCTGATATGCCTCCGGATACAAATTTGCTGGATCAACGAGACGAGAATTTTGGACACCCCGCTCCAGAGAGATATAGTATGGACGCAAACACGAACCCTTTTGAGATGTGCTGTCTGACCTTTCCCTGCTGCAATAGCTGATGCGGAACCAATATTGATAGCAAAAATGCGAAAGGGCCAGGAACTAAAATTAAGGTGCTATGCCAAAAAGGTGCGGTGCAGTCGAGATGGCTGCTCCCGTCAATGAAAGCTGAAGAACGATTTTAAATAATTTCCCAACAGAGAATCGCGAAAGAACATGCCAAATGGTCGCCTTGCTCCGCTGTCGGATTCGAATACGATCCACACAACAAGCTTCGACACACAACGTATTGGTTCGAGACCGACGCTCGTGACGAATGGCCAGTCAGCGCAAACGGGCGAGAAGAGGCACCTCCACAAGACGATGAACCGTTTGACTATAGAGCTGAGCCGGAGAAGTTTTATTATAACGTCGAGACGGTTGGAAGCTTAACGCCGAAGGAGGTCGTCATGGAGGTGGGCCACTATCCATAGGTGAACGCTTCCCTGTTGCTTACATTCCCTCCGTTATCAGGGCATAAAAGGTCTCATATCCAAACTTGGTCATCTCACATATACTTTGGACACGATGGGTGGTAGTGGAGGAGCGGACATGGAGATGGACGGCGCGGCCCAGACGAATCCAGGCCAGATGAACGGAAATGCTCCGTATCAATACAACGCAGGGAGTCCGAATGGCGTCAACGGAGGGATGTCAAGTGCCAGTCCAACTGCGCCGGGTAACTGGGGCATGTCTCCAAGCGGTGGTAATTGGGGAGCGCCATCCGGAGATTGGGGCGCAAATGGTGCTGGTGGGTGGTCGTTAGGATAGGGTTGCCGTCGCTACGCTCTTCTTGATATCACTCATGATCGTCACTCTTGGTGTCATTGGGCTACTGATAATACTCATGAACCGATATCTGATACCGAGCATCCACGATTGTGGTGGTTCTCACTTTCCACGGTGAACCCTGTTCGGATCGTCCATATAAGAGCCGTCCCTCCTTCGGCAACCACCATCACGTCAGAGGACAGCCAGCAATGGCACCGGCACCCATACAAGACTCTTTCCCTGAGCGAAGGAATACCCGTCCAGCTCTTCAACTGAGTCTTTCCGGCATTGCGGTTTCCGCTCTCGTTTCTCTTTATGTCGTCATCAACCTCGCTGGAGGGGATTGGTTCCCTTTTCCGGGGCATTCCGCTCACCGAGTGCCAATCCACGCACAGAAAGTACTCTCAGAATGCGCAAATCTGAAGGCAAAGCCAGGGGTGTCGGCTTCATTTGCCCAAAGGGTGAAGTCGGATCGTTTTGAGCCAACATCTGCTCGCCCACAGTTGATTCGAAACGCCACGATTTGGACAGGAAGAAAGGATGGCACACATGGTGAGCATAGATGGCGCTGCTATGGAAAACCTGCTAAATGCGTTTGGTCTCGACGCTATACAGTTGTCAGGGGTGATATTTTGCTGGAAGGCGGGTTGATCAAGGCTGTTGGGTCTGTGTCGAAAAAGCTTCTAGACCAGTTTGGCGATGCTCTAGTTCAAACGGATGTTAATGGAGCTTGGGTTACTCCTGGTGCGTGATTGAGTTTTTGAACAGCTTATTGTCCGAGCCTTACATCTCGAGTTGTGTCAGGGATTTTTGATCTACATTCGCATCTCGGCGTTGCCTCTGTGCCAGAGTTGAGAGGTTCTCTCGACGATAATTCGTACAAGGGAATTACACTGCCTTGGCTGAGGAGCTTGGATGGCATCAATGTTTTTGATAGTGCTTTGGCATTGTCAATCTCTGGAGGCGTGACTTCTTCGCTTATTTTCCCTGGTAGCGCAGATGCTATCGGTAAGTCAGACGCTATCACGGAGGAGTTACCTTCAACTCACGAGTTTGGCTCTCAAGGTGGCCAAGCATATGTCATCAAACTTCGTCGGACCGAGGAAGGATCGCCAATGTCGATGGTGCTTGAACCACCATTTTCTCTAAATAAAACATCTCCTACCGATCCTCCACATTGGCGACACATGAAGCATGCTACCGGAGAAAATCCTAGTCGGGCATACCAGGGTACGTTCTCCTTTCTGGGCTTCTGGTCCAGTAGTTCAAGAACGGGATTGCAGGCACGCGTATGGACACGATGTGGGCTTTCCGGGAGGCTTACAACGAAGCTCGGAAAGTAATGAATGCTCAGGATGATTACTGTGCCAAAGCCGAAGCCGGCCTCTGGGAGGGTCTTGCGCCGGAGGTACCCAAGGATATCAAGTGGGAGGCCCTGGTCGATGTTCTGAGAGGGAAAGTTAAAGTATGCAACCTCGAGCCGTCAGATGGACTCGGCTATTGACATCATTTGTCAGCTGAATATTCACTCTTACTCCCCGAGTGATTGGGATGGCCTAGCTAGGGTGCGTAGCCATCCCGGAGGACGAAGAACGCGATCCTGATCAACCCTCCACTTAGCTTACCCATGAGTTCAAGTTCCACATTGCCGCTATTCATCATGCCCATTCTTCTTATCTCGTCCCTCAACTGCTTGAGAAGTTTTATGGTGGCAAACCGGCGGTGGCCATGTTCGCGACCAACGCAAGGCAGGCGGATGTGAGTCTTTCTGGTTTGAACAAAAAGCTAACTTGTCCTATTGCAGGTACAAGCAGGAAGCCTACCGTGGATCAGAGTTCGCTCCTAAGCTTTTGAACGAAGATGGATTCCGGATAATCATGAAGGTTAGCCGGGCGAGTCGGCTCCAACCGTCACGCAATCTGATCGTAGTGCAACTTTATAGAGTGACCACCCCGTCCTGGACTCGAGATATCTCGTCTGGGAAGCTCAACAAGCTCATCGTTACGGACTTCCTCTCAACAAAGCTCTGCAAGCCGTAACAACCACTCCTGCCGACGTTGCGGGCTTCGGTCATCGTCTGGGTTATGTCCAAACTGGTTATGATGCGGACATCGTTGTTTGGGACTCTCGTTAGTGGGGATACCGAATACTGCGCTTTCTGCTGATACTGAAGGAGCCTCCTTAGATCCACTCTCATTGGGCGCCACCCCCTCACAAGTGTACATCGACGGTATCCCGCAAGTCGAAAAGCCGGTGAAGGTGACCAAGCCTGAAGCGCTGCAGCACCCTCCCAAGGCTCCAAGCTGGGACAAAGAAGCCAAGGATGCCGTCAAATACCGCGGCTTACCTCCCCTGAAAGGCAACAAGGCTGAGGAAGTCATTCTGTACAACATCAAGAGCGCCTGGGAACGTCGACCAAACGGCCGCTTCGTCGAGGTTCAAGCTGAATCTCAAGTCTCTAAGAACGGTCGCGTTCAATACGACGGTATCATGCATTTCGCTGAGGGTGAACTGGTCTGCTCGTCGTTCCGACCGGATTTGCTTTGCCTTCAAGATCGTTTGCCCGACGTTCAGAAAATAGATCTCGAAGGCGGATCGGTTGGCCCTGGTTTAACGTCCTTCGGCGGATACCTCGGTGTGGTGGAGATCGATCAGGAGCCGTCTACCAATGATGGGTACTCCTATGGACCATTTGATAAGGAGTTTGCAGTCATCGCGGACTTGAGTAGAGCCGTCGATGGGCTTTCATTTGAAGGGAGAGATATGCTGTAAGGATTTCGGTTGATTATCTGCGCCAAATGAGCTTACCGTTATCTGCCCATAGATTAGCGTACCGTGCTGGTGTCACAAATTCGGTCGCCGCACCCAGAACCAGGACGATGTTCTCGGGAGTGAGCGCAGCTTTCAGTAACGGTGCCAGCCATAGCCTCGAGAACGGTGCCATCATCAAAGACATCACCGCTGTTCACGTCATTATCGGAGCGAAGAAACAGCCCAGCGTCAGCACTCAAATAGGTCTTCTTCGAGAAATCCTCCTGTCCAACGACGATTCCAAGGTCACCGGATGGTTTAAAGCAGTGGCGGAGGGTCATTTGCCGTTGATCGTTCACACTGAGGGCGCTGATATCATGGCTAAACTCTTGGCGTTGAAGGCTGAAGTGGAAGACACCACTCACAACACCATCCGAATGGCCTTCTACGGCGCCACGGAGGCACACCTTTTGGCGAAGCAACTTGCCGACGCTGATGTTGGTGTCATTGTTTCTCGGTGAGTGCTTTGGATACCGCGCTAGATTCGATCACGGGAGACTCATAGTACGTATGCCCCTCCAGAGCTCGATCATTCCCCTTGACTTGGGACGCCCGTCGAATGCTCCCAGGACCTCCTCTTACATGGGACACAAACATCAGTGTTCTGCTGCGTCATGGCGTCACCGTCGGTGTCGGCATCCTTGAGGGATGGGAAGCAAGGAACACGAGATTTGAAGTAGCCTGGGTGAGCGTCTTTTGCCTCAGTTCTTGTTGGAAGACAACTCACGACTCCGATTACGGGCTGTATCATAGGCCGCTCTCCAAGCTCCGGGAGACATCTCGAGAGAAGATGCACTTGCACTTGCGAGTTCAAATCTTGAGAAAATTTTCGGTCTTCCTGGAAGCGAAGATTTCGTTGCGTACAAGGGAGGTGACGTTTTCGATTTGGAAAGCAAGGTTGTTGCGGTCATGTCGAAGCGCCGGGCCAGAACAGAACTTTTTGCGTAATTAACGCAAGGTCGATGGTCCTGATCGACGAATTCCAGATGTGACCTATTACATATTTCATTGCTACATACCATATATGACTCTACTATTACAGAATGTGACTAGTCTTCCTGGAGTGATGCTAAGGATACAAAGTATGAACGACAGACATGCAAGGAGAATAAATCATGGAAGCCGTCACAGACGTCAATCCAAAGTCAAGTCGAGAGCATTCTCCTTCCCCTTGAAAGTGGCGGAAACGGGTGTCTTTAGCGTGGTAAGTTCGCTTTCCGGGACCGGATGATTCGATGACTGCTTGAGGCGAATACGCTTCAAGGGTGGCTTGGAGACAAGTTCCTCGGATGCAGCGATCGTGCAGTCCTCTTCTCGTGGGCGCTTTTGCGCAGCTCGAGCCTGGAGCCTCTTGGAGCGCCGCTCAATGCTTTCCTGAGGCGGTGATGCCTCCCTGGCATGTTCATCGACCAGCGCGATCGTCGGAAGCGGGGACGGTAATGGAGTCAACGGAGACGAATCCCCGGCTTGAGTTGGTGAGAAGAGTGAGGGCATAGCTTCCTCGGGAGTTTGAGGACTTTCCGCCTCGTACTTTGCGTGCAGATCGCTTAGCAGACGCCTGATCTTCTCCACCCTGGCTTTCGCCTTGTAGTACCGTACGATAGCGTCAGTTCGTCGAGGACCCTCCACCCAAAGTGTAGCAATAAGGTCTCGTTCTGTTCTCCTCGCACGCTTGGAAGCTGAGCGCGCAGGGGTTTGGTCATCAACAAGGTCGCGGATGTTACGAACGGCGTTTTTCACTGCGACCCGGCCCAAGTCGTACTCTCGCCAGAGGAACGCGAAGACGGGCTTGTTGGGATACATGTCTCGGGTAGGAAGACAGAGAGGTGGAGTTGGAACCACAAGACTATCCTGGGATTTCAAGATAGCCGGCGGCAGGACGGGAGTGATTTCAGGGGTGGTAGGGATCGACCAGCTGTGATTAAGCGCCGCCGCATGCGGCACCGAGATGGGGAGAGAAGAGTCGGAAGACGACATAGACTCTGCGAAATAGAATTATGAAGGCGTCCTACTTTAGATTTTGGGTGGGCATACCTGCTGGTGAGAGGCTTCGCATAGGGGAGCTTGATGACGAGAGGGAACTGCTCGAGTTAGAGGCCACTGGCATCTGGCCGGACTGCTCAAGGCGCCAGCGGGCTGAAACCCGAGATGAGATAAGATACGAATAAACATTAGCCTACGCACGTACTCTTGTGACGATACTGTGGGTTGGCAGTCAGATAATAATGGGCCAAATCTTCGGACATGAAGGAAGGGCTACTTGACATTGCAGAGGCAGTCGCTCGGGCTGGAGAGGGAATGAGTACGTACGGAAGATCAGCCGAATGCCCGCTTATATACTGGTGGAAGGGTGAGCAAGGGGGGACAAAGAGGAGGCTGTTACCCTACACCGTGTCCGACAAAGGGGGTTCTCGTTAGAACGCGCTTCAGGCCCAAGCGCGTGTTTCTCCAGTACTCCCACCGGTTCCATCGATGGCACTCATGCACGTTCTCATGCAATTATGCGAAGCAGTCGCGTGTACGCGGAGAGTTGGGGAGAGTTGCTGTCGATGGCAGGATGCTGTCTGCTTACACGGAGAAGCTGCGTTGAAGGGGGTGGCGGCGGGCGGCGAAACGCGAGCGAGGGTCTCTGCTTACCAAACTTTCCCGAGGCCTTTTCGGGTTCAGACTGATCTCTTTCTTTACGCTACCCCGACCTCAAATGTCAGCAACGACCTCAGCAGCTTCAAATGTGACTCTACCGTCTTCAACACCATCAAGTGTAGGGACTGCGGCAGGAGAGTCTGGTCAAAAGTGCGTTTATGCATTTGCAGCTGCCGAGAGCTCGTGGAATGACGTCGGCCGCCGCGGTCTCGAAAAAACATCAGCCCAGTCGTCGCGTTTCTCATAGGTCTCTCTATCATATTGTTCTCATCTATACTCAATGCCGGTGAGAGCGCAAAGCCCTTGTAAACTATAGGCAACAGCTGAGGGTTTGGGGTGTCGTCAGGGGGTCTCAACCTCACGAAATTGGACCATGTTAGTGGATCGTCCAACATAATTTCGAACTTCTGAGCACCAACTTCTATCTTCAGCTACGAACGAGCAGTCTTCCAAAATCTGCAAGGAAGAAAGATTTCTTACGACCGTTATGGGTTCTCGGCATGGTGCGTCCGTCATGCGGTTTGGGGCGACTGCGGCCTTGGGGCCCACCGACTGACCCTCCTTGGTTTCGCAGATACTTTATATGTAGGATCACCTTTGCCTCACAACGAGATCCAAACTCTGAAACGAATCCTATTTAACCAGCTTATCTCAACTAATTGGAAGCACGTTGGCATTAGAATACATGCGGGCCGGTGCGTTTTGCAGCAGGCTATCTTTTCAAATAACCTATCGTTCGTCTCAACACCCTCTTTGCGGTAATCTCAGAATATGTTGCCCCATTGGGTAGCACCTCATTGGTCTTTAACTTCATGTTTGCCTCGTTAATTGGAACGCCGGTCACGAAATGGGATATTTATGTGAGCTGCGGGTCCGCACTGCCATCGTAGTTGCGCATTACAAGCTCATGCCTTTCGGAATTGAATATCCTAGGGTACAGTCGTTGTCGTCGCAGGTGTGATTGGCATCGTTGCCTTCGGCTCGGTCAACTCGGGTCTGCATCCGGATACGGACCTTGACCGTCTAAAGACCATGTGGAGTCGTCCAGGATGGCTACTATACTTCGTCCTCATGGCCTTGGCCATTATCATTGTTTACATCGGAACGTCTCAATTGGACGCCATCTGGGTGGCTCGAGGAGATCTTCAGGCTTTGCCGACGTCCCGGACCGCACCTCCACCCGTCAAAGCCGATGCTGGGTGGTGGGCTTCGACCAAGGGCAAACTCGACCAAGCCTTACATTGGATGAAGGAGAAACTGGATAACTGGACCGCCGCGAAAGACGACAAGTACGTCGCCTGGATGCTTGGTATTGGATGGAGCTGTGTCGGTGGTGCTCTTGCTGGAGGATGTTTGATTGTATGTCTACCCCTCTAACTCTTACTTTTCCCTAATCTGACCACTTGCGTTAGTTTGCCAAAGCAATGTATGTCCACCGTCCTTTTGGGGACAGTTGTGCAGCCAATCTAACATGCGCACCGTAGTGTCAAGCTCGTATCGGCATACATGGGCGGACATGCTCCCGGTAGCCAGGTAAGCTTATTGGCTGTTTCCGGCTCTCGTTCACCCAGTTCATCTGTTTCCATTGACAGTTTGCTTCCCCTGCCACGATCATCACCCTCATCCTGCTCGCTGCAACCGCGGTCAGCCAAATTATCGCACTCAACCGTGGTCTCAAGGTGTACGAGTCCACTCTGGTTGTACCGATGTTCTACGGTATTTACACCGCTTCCGGCTTCCTCAACTCTCTCGTCTTCAACGACGAGGTGGACGCATATAAGCCATGGGTACGTCCAAGCTTGCAACGTGAGGAAACCGGTATTAACTTGTGGCGCCTTTCCGACATTGTAGACTTTATTCTGTTTATTCCTCTCTATCGTTGTACTCATCTCAGGAGTGGTCCTTCTAACCCACAAGAAACCTGAACCAAAACCCGCGGCAAATCCAGCGGGAGCGGGCGACGACGCTCATTCCATGCGGACGTTTACGTCGCCTTCGAAGTCACAAAAGGCTGGACCTCGAGTTCTCGGCGATGACCAATCAAATTGGTCTATCGGAGCCGAGAGCGAGAGCGAAGCCGAAGGAGACGGACAAGGCCCAAGCACACCGAAAAAGAGGACCAACACGCTCTCGGTCAGCCCTGCCGCAGCCCGATTGAGCCCCGTGCAAAGCCTTCGTGAAAGCGTGCGTGGGGTCGCCCGCCGTGTCTCGGAAGCATCGTCAATCGGCTTGGGATTGCAAATTCAGAAGCACACGGGAGAGGAAGGCAGGGGGCTTATGGGTGGTAACGACGACGATGACGACGAGTCGCCAGTGAGCCCAAGGCCAGTGCGTCAGGCCTGGCCGAGCGGAAACGCTTCGTCCTCGAGTTTAGAAACTCCATCACGGACTAAAAAATTGAGAACGAGGAGTTCTTCCATACGATCAGATGACTTTGGAGAATGGGAAGATGGAAATGCCTCACGACGTTAGATACCTTCGATTTTCTGGACTAGATTTCTTTATGTACGGCGCTTCTGGCTTCGCTGCACCGGTTGGAGATGTATACCTTAATAATCGGATCTGTTTTAATCATCACACTGTCGATACGGAGAATGTTCTGCGGAATAGAGTTGATCAGATGCAGAGACCCGCGAGATGCCAAAATATAATTCAAATGCGAGACGGCTATCCAGTTTCCAGTCCAAGACGTCCATAACAAAGTCCGTGCAGGTATCGAGTACACATGGAGGAGTGTCAAAGTCCGAGAGGGGATACAAAATGTACAAGACGAAGCGAATATTTGGCTTGGTTGCAATCTTTTGAACCCGTTTTTCATTCGAATGGATTGGTTCGTCCAGCCTAAGTATATACCGATCAGAAGGTTTCTGGTTTCTACTGGGGTTGGCGTGACGCACCTGATCCTCTCGCACGTTGCCTTCCCTGCAACCACAAATCCAATCCGTCCACCACCGTCCACCTCTCGCTCGATCCTCTTCAATTTCCTCTTGTATCGCCTGATCACGTTGTTTGGCCTCTTGAACCCTTCTCCAATGTCCGGAAGCCGGCTCCGGCTCCATCCTTGGCATTGTCGGCTCCGGCAAATCCAACGGCCGAACCAGGGGCGGAGCCTGTTTCACGGACGTTCGCTTGGCAGCCGCGTTCGAAGGGGAACGGGACCGTTTGGGTGAGCGGGGCACTTGAAGCAGCGACATCCCTTTGTCCACCCGCGGTGACGTCGCTGGTGACAGGTTCGTAGGCGTCGAGAGAAGTGGGAGGTCAAGATCGGTCTTGGCGGCCTCCGGGTTCTTGAACGGGTCCTCGGCGGAACCTGAGGTTGCGGTCGACGAGGTCGAGCCTTCGCGGGAGATAAGGTGGTGGTGTGGTGGAGTGAATGGTTCGTCGCGCTCTTCTGAAGGTTTGGCTGGGATGACGCCGGAAGGGGTTGAGAAGGGGTTTCGTGGGCCCGAAGTCACCGTTGATGTCGTATCGGTCGTGACGATGGACGATTGTGACGGTCGAGTTGCGTGCCTCTTTTGGAAATTGGCGTTCGTGGGTGTGGCGTCCGGCGGCGTTCGTTTGGGGTACTTGGGACCTTCGAGCTCGACGTCTTCGCTGTCTCGTGTTCTGGCGGCGGTCCATCCACCGGCTCGCGTAGCTGCACCGTCGGGAATCGCAGGAATCGTCCCTACACTGTCCGTCCGGCTGTCCTTTCTTCTCGATGAGGGCTTCGATGCACCAAAACTCGTCACGTAACCGGCTACGTCCGAGATGAGGGTGCTGGGTGTCCTTGCTGCCCTCGAGTCTCGAGCCGCCTTGCGTCTTTGTCGTTCGGCCTCTTCCCATCGTCGTAGATTCTAACACGTATAACGCGTTTCATGGAAAAGCGTTTGAAATGTGTATGGGGACATGTAGGAGAGAGCGAAAAGCAGGCTTGTCAGAATAAAACCCGGAAATAGTAAAGGACGCGCAGCCTTTGGTCCCTTAGGAGAAGGCAGGTTCTCGCTCGGTTCTCGAACTCACCTCTTGCACTCTTCGGGTTTCCAACTCCTCGTCTTTCATGGGCGGGTAGCTCTCCGTCGCTCCTCCAGGCGCAGCACCCGCTTCAGTGAGCTCCACGCCATCGTCGACGTCCTCTTCCTCAGCTGGAGGACTTCCACTTGATGCCGAGCCTCGCCGCTCGGCAGGGTCTATACCCTTGCCCTTCCACTTCTTCTTGCTGCTGGGATGATCAACTGGGGAAGCTGATTCGTTGGGCAGCGTCGCGATGTCTGCTTCCTCTTGGAGAGGGGAGGGAGGCGCCGATTCGAGGCGTTGGTGGCCAGAGTTGGAGTTCGCGGCGCCGTCCGTTCTTCGAATCGAGGGTAGCTTGGCGATCAGAGTAGCCATGAGAGCAGGGGAAGGATGAGAGGATCGATAGCAAGCTTTAGTGTTGATAAACAAATCCCTAATGTACAGCCTCTTGAGACTTTTGCTGCGCCTCGGTTGGCGGGAGGGTGGGGTGGAAACGCCAGTCGAGACTGTGAGGCTGACGTTCCCAGGAGCCCCCACCTTGAAAATCCGAGTGCTCAGGGGGTTGCATGATGATGCAATCCCGGACAGGTACGATCCGTGGTCTCTATATTGAAGGAACGCTGTTCAGATTTGTAAATAATAAGTATTCGGAACATTGTAAAGGAGGAAAAAAAAGAAAATCGGACTCAGAACAGTGTATGAGGCAGGAAAAAAAAAAGGGTTCGCTAAACAATGCATGGGAGAGCAACGGTCCGAAAATCAAGGCGGGGAAAGAGTTCAACGAGGAATAAAGGAGGCAGTTCGTAAGATGCGATAGGGAGGACCAGAAACCAAGAGCAGAGAGGTTCAGGACGGATCCCAGAATATTGCCAATGCAAAGTGCGATGCTATAAAGTGGTTGGAAAGAGAAAAAAAGGTAATTGTATAGCGAGACAGCAGGACGAGGGACGACGAGAGAGGAATAGGAAAATGAGCGTTACGAAAGCATGAATAGGACGAAAGGAAGAGAGAAGGGAAAACAGCCGCCCGGCGGGATGAGTCGTTTTGGCCAAGTGAATCGAGACGATCACGTTGTTTTGTGTTCTCCGCCAGACGAATTCGAACTTCGAAGTCGGGGCGTACCGCGGGTATCGTAAAACGTTTCAAGCAGGCGGCTCAGAACCAATCCATCCGACCAGTGCCTAGAGTCTTTTCGTGGGTGCTCCTCTCCTACCAGAAGACGAACCCCCATTCCCCGTGCCCTGTCGCGGTCCTGGTCGCATGACGAGCGTCTCTTCAGTGCTCCCGTTTTCCCTTGACTCGTTGTCGAACCCGTTTTCGGAAAATTCGTTCCGGAGGCCACTGGGTTGAGCGGCTGCGTGGAGCATCGGAGTGTTGCTGTTGAAGTCTTTGTTGTTGCCGTATTCGTCAAGGTTGGCGCCAGAATAATTCCGGGGAGACGCTGGCTGACTTTGCCAAGGAAGGGATAAGAGAGAGGTCCGAGCCTGCTCCCGCATCTGCATAATGTTCTGACGGAATTGTTCCTGCTCGCGCCAATATTGAGCACGCTTCTCCCGCTCTTCACCACGGTTACGCCTGTGAACGAAGTAGAGACCGCCGAGGATACCGCCCATAACTATCCAAGGAGGCACTGCGTAAGTACAAGGTGCCCAGAAATAGGTCGGCGGTGCAGTTGACACGTACGTCCAAGAATGCAAATAGCGACAACGACGTAGATAGCCACGGGAAGGTGCTTGGAAGCGTTCGGCTCAGCACCGCATACGCCGTCCACAGTGCAGTTGTCAGTGATGCATCTATTTCAAACTGGTCAGCCTGATTCAAGTATTGATGGAATGTTCTCATACTCCTTGTCTGCCGTGCATGCTGCTCCGATGTCCAGAGTCTTCAAGCACTTGAGAGATACGGCATCGCAATATAGACCGTTGACGCAGTTGCCCCTAAGCGTACGATAACCGGTGTTAGGAATTCCGCACTTCGAATTCGGGCAATGTCAGGATGAGACCACTTACCGAGACACCACGTTGATGTACTGATTCCCAGTTCCGGCCTCATATCCAATGTATGCCGTGTTCTCCACAACGCAGTCGTTGCCCAGGGTCGCGTTGGCCCACCTGCGGCCGGGGTCAAACGGTCGTCAGAGCCCTGAAAAGAGAATTGCGTCTTGATCGGAGGCTTACATGCACGTGTAGTTCAAGCAGACGCTTCCGTCGTGGTTATTTGGTCCCCTCAACTCATCGGCGTTCGGTGGTGGTGCGCACTCATCTGATGTGACGCGAGAATGAGATCAGCTTAGGCGCCAGCGGGGGACGGAGGGCGAGGGCGAGGGAACGCCGTCCCGGGGAACAAGGTACGCACCGTCACGGTTGAGCTGGCAGAGGCTACCCACGGGTAACAAGTCTTGGCAAGCGTCCTCTTCATCGGGGCAGAACTGGTTCTGTTTGCACCGATCTGGGATGATGTGAGAGTACTCCCGGTATCTGGATAAAGCGCGACGCGAAAAATGGAAGGGGGGCCGAGGGATGAGGTGTTAGTGCCCATTTTCTCCGGAAGCGCTTGGCAACGCGACCGCCAGCGCGCCAACCACCGGTGCGACAAAAAAGAGTTGGATACGCACCCGAATGGATATTCGTCCTTCCTGCAGCCTTTCCTGTGGCAGGTGCCGTCTGCGCCACAGTAGGTTGTCGCGGTGCAGTCGGATGAGAATTGCTTGGTGTCTGGACTGACCCTGTTGTTGGCGATGTTGCAAGCGCCGCCTTCTTCGACGGTTCCTGCTCTCGCCAAGGTCGATACCAAGGCGAGCCATGCCAGGCCGATGGATAGCGAGAGGGGTAACATTGTTGAGGTCTAAGAGGGGGGGAGGAGGAGGGAGACGGGTATGAAATACTACTGATGCTGCTGCGGAAAGCCTGCCGTGGAGGGGATAAAAAAAAAGTGCTAAACGAGTGTCGATGTTGACGGGCTTGTAAGACCTGCAGCTGCGTTGATGGTAAGAGGTAGGGAGGAGAAAGGAGAAGGTCTTGAGGAACCGGCGGATTAGAGACGGGGCTCAAGGGGGGAAGGAGATGGTCGAAACCAGGATGTCCTCTTTTTTCAGAGGGGTGACCGCTCGCACGCCCCGCCGCCCGAAGACACAAACACGCTGGTGACCACACACAAAGGCCCTCCTCCCTACAACCGAACAGAACCACGCGTTCGCGTCATTATCACCCCCAAGATTAAAAGAGCATCAACTTTTATAAACGTTCGTGATCAACAGCATCCCGGGCATACATGTAACGCGTCGTGAACGAACACATCGCAGTCGCTGCAAAAATCCTTGGCGCACTTTGGGCAACGATAACGCCCCAGAGGACTAATCCCATCGGCAGCGGCAGCATCCCCGGCCTCTCCCCCATTCGCCGTCGACGACATGGAATCGGAAGTTCTCAAAGGAAACGGCAGGCTGCAACCATGGCAAGCAAGCTGCGCCGGCACGCTAGGGTTCTCTTGCGTCATCGACATTCTAGAAAAGGTTCACCAAATTCGTCATCGATTACAGACCGAATCAAACATTTAGGGGGGGGGGAAATAAAAACTTACACGGGCCGATAGCCTTGAACTGGGAAAAGATGATGATAGCTTCTCGCCAAGTGCGGGGAGCTGACGATCATCAAGCCGCATACGTCACAATCTGTGGGCACATCGCACAATTTCACCTTGCACCGCGGACAGATGAAGCCTTCGCTCTTGATTGTAGAGTGACACGCGCACAAACTTGGAGGCGATGTTTCCGGAAGGCGTGATGGGAAGCCCATGAGCATCAATTCGGCGGCTGACGACGATCCGCCGGTTCGGCCAGGGGCTCCCGCAGGTGCAGCACGCTGCGCAGGTGGTGGAACGAGCTCAAACAGTACGTCTTTGAAATGCCCTTCGTTCATGGCCACGGCGAAAGTCCCTAAATTATCGTTACCACACCGCAATAGGCGCCAAGGAATGGTAAATATAGCAGCCACATCAATGGTTTGCGCGCGATGACCACCGGTACTTCCAAACTTACCGTTCGTCCTTTCGCACAACTCCCGACACACTTTCATCTCGGCTGCCAAAGCCACGATCGATATTCGGATCTTGTCCTTGACACATCCTTCCAGTGTGTCAAAGATGTTGTCCGGATCACACGTTGTCAGTGAGCCGAAAATGATGACGATCTCTCGGGAGGCATGAGAGGGGAGGTGGCTGGCAACGCGGATGTAAGCAAATCTTGTTTTAAGCGGCCTGACTCTGACTCATCAAACCTCATGGTTCCGCGTGCCATTTCAATGGCATTTTGCAAGCTCGGTTCACCAGCGGGAAGCAGCTTGTCTCGGTCCGCAATGGACCGAAGCACCTCTTGCGGGTTCCCTAATCAATTAAACAAGCGCCCTTTCAGCCTCTATCAGCCTCTCATAGAAGGAATTACTCCACGGGGGAAGTGGGTGCATTATGGCGCTTGACGCCCAAACGTGTTCACCCACGACACCCAGCCACACACCTGACATCTCGCCAAGTCTTTCTCCGACCCCGTTCCGCATTCCGACCACCCCTATCTGTCCCAACGGATTCTGGTCAAACCACTCCGAGATAAAAGCCCTCGCGTATTCCAAGCTCAAGTCGAATCGGGATGGCCGTAAATCCCGATCGGTCATGGACCGAGACATGTCGAGCATCAGAACCAGGTGGCGGATGATCGTCCGGCGGACAGCTTGGCCAGATTGCTGCAACCTTAAAACAGCAAAGGTTAAAGGATTAGATGAAGCGGTGATAAGTATTTTAGAGTTGGAGAGGGTAGTTTGGGGGGGAGGTAGCAATCGCACTCACTTTTTGCGCCGTGCCCGAGCGATCGCCTCTTGGACCGAGAGTTCAAGGCTTCCTCCATCGTCCTCTCTCACTTGGTCCCACGTCCGACTGATAGAGCCCTCCCATGCATATGCCTAACGTTCATTAGATGTCAGCGGGTGTCAAGCCTGGTTGGACCGAAAAGATGGGAGGTTGGGCGCGGGGCGCCAAGGGATTTGAGGACGCCGTTGAGAAGAGGGGAAGGGAATTTCGTTTGGGAGGGACAATTCAGAGACCCGACTGAGAGTCTTTTTGTGCGAGGATATAGATATCCAACCCCACTTCCTTTTGCCTTTTTTTAAACGCGTCCCAGAATAGCGACGAATCACGTTGCGTACGCCCAGCAACGTCCAAAAATAAGGATGTCGAGCCACTCGGCTTCCTCAGCATCGCGTGCGGTGCCAAATTTTCCTCGCTACATTATGGCATTGGACATGAAAGTTCGGGGTCCAACGGTCCGCCGGGGGGGTAGAGCGGACCGTAGGGATGAAGGTATCGATCCCCATAGGACAAGGCTGGAGAGACGGAAGTCAAAGCAAAAATTGAAGCGGAAGAGCCAGTAAGGCTATATCCAAGAGCGAGATATGATCGAGAGAGGGGATGCTTGGAGGGGATATTCCAGCAACGAGGACGCTGTGGTTGTAGCGATCCTCCATCCACCACTGCTGAGGTGGACAAGAAGAGGCTTGGCAGGAATGGCAGTATACTCGGCAAGCTCCGCGAATGGAAGGGAATGTTTCAAGCTGAATGAGCCTTCCGAATGTGGTATGACAGCAATCCATAACTCGGGGATGGAGTGTCCACCTTGTGTCCGACAGACACCGCATCAACGACCTAAGGTCCTGTACTTTCCCCGGGAAAGTAGCCCATTGGACCATGAGGGGAGTTTCTTTACATAGAAATGAGGAAAGCCGTGGAACGGAATGGAGTGAAGCGGCCCGAGTAGGCCGTGTGGTTTCGGCAGGTACTTCATTCAAAATAGACGACCTTAGGTCGTTCATCTCTTCCGGAAACGCGTTCGAATTGAATTCCACGCCCCATGGAGCGAAATCTGGTAAAGATTGTGGAATGAAACGGAGAGAGACGCGGAGGGAGACACTTACATCTCCACCTTTGCCTTTGGACTTCAAACGCGACTCTGCGCCCTTCTTCCCACCCAGCCCTCCTCGTTTCCCTCCTCTCGACGAAGGACCTTGGTCGAAGTCGTCTCCGGAGCCCACGGAAACGTGTTCCTCAGCCGAGAAGTAGTCCTCTTCCGCATCCGGGTCAATGTAAGCGTCCCGATCCTTGGCCGGCATTCAAATTTACAAAAGATAATTGCGGCTTAGTTTGTGCGGACCTCGAAATTGGATTTTGCTAACGGTAAGAGGGACCAGAGGAACCGAGTTTGAGGTTTGTGCAAGGTGGGCGAGTGGTTGCTGAGGGCGTCTCGGAGAAACAGACCGAACCCATCATAATGTGGGAAACCGTCGATGTTTAGTTTTTCGAAGCTTCGGAGACTCGCCATCAAGGAGATGCTGTCACCCAAGCCCATCATCGCCCATCATCCCTGTGAGCCGTTGCCACCAGTCGGGAAGCATTCCTCTGTGCCGGGCCTCGGAATTGCCATACACAGAGGGGGACATCCGGGCCGTTCCAGGCTTACCCTACGTGAAGCACAGAGTCAAGGGGTAAAAGGAAACCCGAACAGCAGCGCCGTAAACAGTGAATCCCTCTCTGCGGCAGAAAAGCCACTGATATCAAAAGAAAAATTTCGGCATCTTTAGTGCGGTGCTTCAGCCGCAGCTCGGAATACAAAAGACAACCGCGGTTCCTTCATCCACGTGCAGCTCACGTTTTGATCAAACCGTGATGGGCGGCCGAAAGAGGGCGGCTTCGACATCAGCTTCTGCGGTCGTCAGGTCACGACCCCCTTGGCGTGGTCGACCCTACAACCATCCCCTGACTAGAACGCCACCTCTAAATTTGAGAAGAGCGTCAGTTGACCTGCCCTTCAATGGGAGGCTTATGTGCCTCAATACTTGACGACATTCAGTCGACTGTTTTAGGAGAAGGGAGCAAAGGGGCGGCCCAGAACCCAAGGAACGGGCGCTGCGGCTAAGGGCGATGACAGATGTTTGAGGTCGATCTGTTCGGCTTTCAAGATCCTCGTCATGGACCATTTTTTTTCCAACGAGGCACCGTTCTGAAGAGGTATAAAACCTACTTACGATGACGATGACGAGAAGTATTCCCATCGCACAATCAGCTCTCGACTTGTGCTCCCTTCCTCTCTTTGACACATACCTACCCACCCTCTCTTGTAACCTTTACCCTCACACTCTCTTTACCCCCCGTCCCAATGCTCTCCAAAGCAGCCATTGCCCTCGCGCTCCTGGCCGGTTCCGCTTCGGCCTGCCTCAGTACTAACTACGGCCAATGCGGAGGTTAGTTCTTCGTCTCGAGAGTGTTGAGGCAATCATCAATTGACAGAACCGCCAACTCTAGGCTCTGGTTATACTGGTTGCACCGAATGCCCGTCCGGTTACACTTGTGTCTACTCGTCGCAGTGGTATAGCCAATGCCAACCCGGCACCGGCACTACCACCACTACCACCACCAGCAAGAGTTCGACGACTACCACCACCACGAAGTCTTCAACTACGACGACTACCACCAAGACTTCAACCACCACCACCACCAGCTCTACCCCAACTGTAACTGGGTATGTCTTGCACATCTTTCGTTCAGTAGCCTCGCCAATACTGATCGCACGGCCCATTAGCTTCGTCAAGACTTCTGGTCAGAAGTTCACCCTCAACGGCAGCCCCTACTACCTCGTAGGCGAGAACGCTTGGTGGTTCTTCACCCTCGCTTCTACGGCCGACATGGACAAGGCTTTCGCTGATATTGCTGCGACTGGTGCCACCACCGTCCGTACCTGGTAAGAATGCTTACCCCACATTCTCCCAACTTTGCCCTAACGCGTCCCCCGGGATCCTTCAGGGGCTTCAACGAGGTCGTCGGCTCCTGCCCAGGCGGAAACACCGTTTGCTTCCAGACCTGGTCCGGCTCCACTCCGACCATCCAAACAGCTGCTTTGCAGAAGTTCGACCAAATCATCGCTTCTGCCAAGGCGTACGTTACTCTCTCCCACCTTAAACATGTGACCTCGCTAACCCGACATGACCTGCCACAGAAAGGGTCTCCGTTTGATTGTCCCGCTCACAAACAACTGGTCCGACTTTGGTGGCATGGACGTCTACGTCAAACAGATCCTCAACTCGAACAACCACGACTACTTCTACAGCAACAGCCAAGTCGTCAATGCTTACAAAAACTACGTCAATACCTTCGTTACTCGCTATAAGAACGAGCCCGGTATTCTCGCTTGGGAGCTCGCCAATGAGCCCCGCTGCATTGGAAGCACCGGTACTATGTCCGGCACTTGCACCACGGCCACCATCACCTCTTGGATCAACACCATGAGCGCTTATATCAAAAGCATCGACTCGAACCATCTCGTTGCTATCGGTGACGAAGGTTTCGGTCTCTCTGGCGGCGACAGCAATGATGCATACGGCTCCGTTTCTGGCTTGAACTTTGCTACCAACCTCGCCATCTCCACTGTCGACTTCGGTACCGTCCACCTCTACCCCATTCCATGGAGTGCTTCCGATTCAACCAACTGGGGCAACACTTGGATCACCAACCACGCCAACGTCCAGAAGTCCGTTAACAAGCCTACCATTCTCGAGGTGAGACAACCACCTTACTAGCTTGATAATGTTAATGAGGTTGCTGATCAAACGCAATATCGATAGGAATACGGTGTTGTTGGTTCCACCAGCAGCCAGGTCTCGGTCTACACTAGCTGGTTGAACACGGTCGTTTCTTCCGGCATGACCGGCTCCTTGATCTGGCAAGCCGGTTCTAACAGCCTTCCGAGCGGTCAGACCACACCCTCTGGGGACGGCTACGGAGTATACCCAGGGTATGTCCGCTTCTTAATTGCTCTGACCGTCATAGAAGGGTTTTGCTGATCTGAATTTCCGGTTCTTCAGCGATGGCGTCTACCAACTCATCACTTCGCACAACGCCGCGATCAAGGCTCGTGGCTAAGCACACTTACGTGCTCTTCCCTCTTCGTTTCGCTGCCTTGGATCGTTTTGCTTTCCTTTCTTGTTCATATCTATCTGTTTGGGCGTGGTATTGTAACCACTCCGTGTCACTGTCGCTCTCTCTCTTGGTTTGTCAGGCTAAACGGCCAAGCCCTCGCGTTGGCAAGTAAATCCACTCACTATTTTCCCACCTTGCCGAATATTCTGTTTTTAGTACTTCCTTGTAACTTCGCCCATTGCGCAATACTTATGCCGTTTCGTTCGCCTTTTCTGGTTTGAGACCCGTTTCTCACAGTGTTGTCTCGACGCCGCCTGGCCCCTGCCGGCCGCAGCGGATCGTGAATGTGCCTCCAGTTTCACCCAGATTATAACGCTTTTATTGAAACCGCTTCCAGCGGGCCATCAAACATCCAATCGGCATTTCAGCCGGTCATGTTGGCGAAGGCCTACCAAACAGTACCCGGCATTCGTCCGGCCATGTTCCGACTGGCCGCCTAGTGCCAAGTCGGATCGATGCCCGCTGTTCCCAAGCCGATGCAAGGCATAAATTTAGCATTATTACCTAAGGTAATTAAGAAGAATCTGCCGGGAGCTTTGCTTTTGGGGGTTCTCGATGTGGGCGAGGTTGACCTAGTTCATTGTTAAACTCACGCTCAAGTCCGCGAGACGGATGAGATAAGTGCGCCTCGTCCAAGAAGCTTGGGCAGTGGCTAGCGTCAGGTGAGAGCCCTTCGCGAAACTGATTCGCAACCTTGAACGACAACCAGAGATCAGGACCTCAGCTTCTTCCCCGAAGTGATTCCTTGGAGTTAAGGAAGATCCAACAAAAGGCCTCTTGGCGTTTCCGAAAAACATCCTAGCGGTCTACCTTCTATGTATATAACCGCGAATCATTACGCTTGGCGGAGGACCGCTAGAGACCTTATATCCCTCGCAACCCGGAAGTGCGCCCATTCCTTATCGCAAACATGCTCAAGACCGCCATTACTGTCGCTGCCCTGGCCAAATTGAGCCTCGCTGCTGTCCCTTTGTACGGACAATGCGGAGGTTTGAGCTACACAGGAGAGACTACTTGTGTTGCAGGTCAGTTTGTTGAGGCTGCCACACTTCGAGAAATCAGTGTCTGATGCTTGGAAATCAACCAGGAGCAACATGTGTTTATCAAAACGGTATGACCCTATTTGAGAATTCGAGGTGAATTCTAAACACCAATTGCCGTGATAGACTGGTACTCGCAATGTGTCGTCTCGACGGGCACGACGGCCAGTACGTCGAAGACATCCACCACTACAACGAAGAGCTCGACCACCACCACAAAGAGCTCAACCACCACGACCAAGACTAGCTCGAGCTCGACGTGCGTTCGATGACTCTCGTTGTCTGACCAGACACTCACCCCGATGTTACAGGAAAACTTCGACCACTACCACTACCACTACCACATCCGTCCCAGGTAGCTGCAGTGGGTAGGTGTCTCAACCCTAGTCTTTCTTGTATCTTTATGTTGAGCCTTCGCCTCCAGTTTCGTTCGCACTTCCGGCCAGAAGTTTACTTTGAACGGAAGCACATACACCGTCGTTGGATCCAACGCGCACTGTGAACTGCGCGGCAGGTGATTGTCCACGGGCTCACAGTGGATTCCTTCCCCGCCCCAGGCTTCCTCTGAACACCCGTGCCCGCGGTTCCTGAAAGTCTCGGGGT